>JAQFXM010008192.1:0-10964 GCA_034693345.1 Entomobrya multifasciata
TTTTATCCATCTGAACTAGAATAACCGACGCCCTAGAAGACCGGTGTAATCAAAATAAACCCTTGAGCACCCCTTCACGCTTGTATATACCATTCATCAACATATTCTCGATAAATTAAAAAAGATGCAAGACATGGTGTGTACAAAGAGGAATCATTAGAATAAATTGAAATATTTTAGGCGATGTATATTAGTTATTATTAGGGAGAACTTTATGGATAATTTTTTAGCATGAAAAATAAAAATGTATTCCAAATGTTAAATGAAAAGATTGAGATAAAGCCTCGAAGAAAATATGGTTTGATACTAATAATCGATAAGAGCATTGTTATTTATTAATATTTCCAGCGAAAAAATGTTTTAGAAAGCAGTTTTCAGATAGATAGTAATAGCAATACAGAATTCAGAATAAGCCATGAAAGATAATTTATTATCTAATAGTTTTTCGAAGAGTAAATTTGAACGTAAAATATACATTCATCCATACAATATACCATTAAGCTGTTGATTTATGCTATTATAACAACATAATACTTACAAGTTATAGCAATTTTAACCCAATTCCTGAAGGCTTTTTTAAAATTTGATCAATATTTGAGTTAAGTATTGCTTCATCATACTGATTTTACTACAGAACTGAGTGCGCTGAAAAGAAAACACTATGTTCTGGCTTACAATATATTATTCATTCCATATGAATTTACAAGGTTATTAAATAATTACTATTTATCAATTTGTACACAACAATACTCACTCATTTATGAACTCAACATCAGTTTGATAGAGATTTACTATTACAAAACTACGCCACAATTTTCTGTGTGCAATATTACTTTAACTGTATGTATTTGTTCTATGCATGTTGATATAATAAAGTAGTGAGCAGTGGCGGTGATGATTATGATAAATCTAGCAAAAAGCCAAGAAAGATATAGAAACGTTAAATTATTCATGAGCTTTGTATTTACGGTAATCAGCAATCTCATAAACATCTATATAGTTTCTCTGCAACATCCTTCTTTTTCTGCTCCATAGATGATAGAGGCAATCCTGAAGAAAAAGTACGCGCATCTAATCTCTACAGTGTAAGAAATATCTCTTCGAGTATCCAACCAAAAATGGGATATTTCTATATGTGAAGTGTCGCATATCTCTTTTTACTATGATGTTCTATTGTCTATGGCCCTAACAAACGGAAGAATAGAGCCTTAATGGAAAGATCTTTAAAAGAATTTTGAAGTACAAACAAGCAATAATCATTTCAACTCCTTCTTCGGGTCTTCTTTGCCAAACAACTACATAAAATGCGCACTTGCCACGGAAAGAAAATCGACCTGAAGGCATAATAGTGACAGCAGTAGTGTGGAACTTTTGTGCACAAGCTACATATAATATCGCAGCGCTGTATTATTTAGCTGCTTTTTACTAAACGTACTGAAGGAAGCTTTGACTTTCAGAGGAAAACAAACTTTCGCACGAAACGAATACAAGGGGAAAAACAAAATGTACTTTTGGTTCTTTTCCACTTTCTCGTTCACAGTTTTAGACGCTTTGTAAAATGAAACAAGGCATAATCAAATTCAGGCATGGTATAGTCATCGTCATCATCAGTGGCTAACCACATGAAGCTCATTTTATAGTCATTATACTGTACTGAACGATTATGTACGTACGCAGCATCTTGTCGGCCAAGGGAATCTGTTATTCAGTATTCTCTGCTGTTGTTTTTCTTACGCATGCATTTCAGTACTGTATATTTCAAAACATTTAAATGGCCCCGTCCAGCCGGTTCTTAGCTCAAAGTAATAAGTAAAGTTGACACTTGTTCATTATTATTTCATTTAATATTTAATATGATTATAATAACTGCGAAGTAAGGCCTGTTTTAAAACCACCATCAGTATCAACAAAAGAAAGTCGGCGAACGCTAAGCTCAGTGCCGGGATTTGTAGAAATGCTATTATTTATTCCATGGACAATAACAATAAATTTACAAGACATTATTACACTGCTAGCAACTAACTTACTGCAGCCTGCAGCGCAGAAGTGCAATGTATTATGTGTAGATTTTGTGGTATGCTCAAAATCTCGTGTTGTCCGTGTGTTGCTTACGATAATAATCATAACTGTATCGTTCGCTTCGTCAGTTGTCATTCATTTTGCGTTTTCAGGTGGAAATGCAGAAATGTACAACAATAACCTTGTAACGTATTGTTATTGTAGTCCATACGTAATTTCAATTATTCATATGCGACTGTGGTGCGATATATAAGCACCTTTTATAATTCAATAATAAATCTGCCGTTCTACCTACTTCATGTTTTGTATATTTTTGTTTGAAAACGCATACGACAACTGAAGTGAAGGAGGTTTTTCAACGTTAAGTACATGCATGTAGATAAGTGTTTTAAAACCAGCAATACTGCAGCATTGTTTGATCAAGTTTTCATTTTGTTTCTTATTTTACAACAAAATGAATTTTAGACAAGTAATATTATGTTAATGCAAAATATATCTGATTTTTTACTTTTTTTGATACTGCGTATAAGCATAAACTGAGGTTTGAGAAAATAAAATTTTATTTTCAACGATTTGTCTATTCAAAAATAGTTTGTTATAGAAATTCACATAGAATGCAAACATTTGTGAATATTATTTTTACAGGTACGCGTGCATTTAAAAAACACTTGTAAAACAAGTACGTTATTTGCGTATCGAAAATTGTCCATCGCCATTTTCATCTCATGGTCATTTCACACAATAAAATTCACATTATAGGTTTTTTCCTGCCCACACTGTACACGTTGCGAATGTGTACTACTCTCGTACTGGGTGCAAATAAGATTTAATGAGGATGTTACTAACTACCACGCATGTCACAACCACAGATAAATGAATGCACGTTTCAACCCGTCGTTGATCATGCATTCATATATAGCTATATTATTAAGTGGCGAAGCCACTTATTAACTTCACGATGTCCGTCCGTCCGTCCGTCCGGACAATAACTCGAGAACGCATTGACCGATTTGGTCCAAACTTGGGTCAAGAGTACCTGGGGTCATGTCCACCTTCACTAGTAAGTTTGACCCCAAAAGGTCAACGGGGTCAAAAGTTAGGGCCCCGAAACTAGTCAAAAGCGCCATATATTGTACTTAAATGGCCCATACTTGACCTCCAATGACCCCACACTAGACCATAAATGACCCCTCACTTGACCTCAAATGACCCCACACTTGACCTTACGATTTCAAATTTTTTATGAGGTCACCTATAGCAAGTGACATATCATTCGACTCGTCTAAGTGAGCTTAGCAGCTATCAGCTTAACTTGTTACAAATAGCTTCGCCACTTAGCTACTCTTAGCTTGATGGGTTTATTTTATTCTGGAGGCAGGTTGACTATAACATGGTTAGTGCATAATTCTTGATTGGGTAATCTCAACATTTTTCATGTATGGTTACATAATGATTTGAAGATGTAACCAACATGTTGATTTCTCTAAACTACACACGCAGCTTCTACACCGCAATTCTTTTGCAAATGTCATGTCATGTCGTGCAAACATAAGCTATAGCTATGAAGTTTAAGGTCTGATAGAATAAGACATACTTGTGTTTAAAATATCCTTTATACACTTAACTAAATATCATAGATAAAGTTACTATATTATATGTGCGTTATCGTACTCTGAGATCCTATCCTAACTAGAAATTTCAGAATATCTTTTAAATAAAGTGGTATATATTTATATCGGATCTATTGTTTTATAAAAGTATATTTTATACATGTGATCATTCTCTCACATTGCTTTCACATACAACAAATTTTGTTCGATTATATAGGTTTCTTCCAACACAGTATATACTTTATCTTTTCCCCTGTTGGCTTTCACGTTGTATCAGAACAGTGTGTACGTGTAAGTAGCAGTGTGACACAAAGTATTCCTGGATCGAATCCTCATCATCTGTTCAAGCTCACTGGCAGTGACGAACGGCAATATATTGGCTAGAAAGTAAAATAGTTCAACGTTGGCTAAAAAGAGAAAATCCTCTTTCCCGGGGATTTGACGGAATTTGAGAAAATAGAAAGCATTCATGGCGCAATTTCTACATTGACGGTGGTGTGGCCTGCATTAGATAAATATTATGATACACAATACATTACATTACGCATACACTGTCCATACTTTGAAAAACATACATGCATATTTCTCCTTGAATGGATATATTATGTGCTGTGAGCACATCATTATCTGCATAGTACATTCCACAATAATGCATGTTCATGCATGCATACTTTTTATATCGTAACCAACTCACATGAATTGCACCATCAAGCCTGTATCGGATCGTCAGTAAGGTTGATTGTATCTACAGAAAAAAGTGGACTGAAATCAACAAACTGGTACAGGAGAAAAGGAAGGAAATGAAGCTGTCATAAATTTTTCCACCAAAGACCCATGAAATGCCTTTTGGCAACAATCTTCGTAATTTCCTACACAAAACACGATCTTCTCTATCACTCCTTTCTCAAACATACATGTCATGCATATTCCTGTTCTCACTTTTTCCTGAATTTTTCTCTTTTCTTGCATTTTCTCCATAATATTATATAATACTTGAGTATCCAATCCGATCGAAGTTCGATATAACGGCAGCACGAAAGACCAAAAGCGTATATTTCGTTGGGAGTTATGAAAATATAAGATTTGCTTTATTAGTTCGCAAACGTTTTTGGATTTCAAGGGACTTTCACTTGACCATATTCTTAATTCATAAGGTTTATACATTAAAACATGAACAATGAGATGATTCTCCTTTTACTCAAAAGAAATATTGTGTTTTGTCAATGAATCATTATACCAAAGGGACAGCTTAAATATAAATATTAAATTTAACGTATAATTCGAAATTCAATGCTGGAAAAAGTGTATAGAGTACAAAACCGGAAAAGGTTGAAGTTTCAGGTTACGATTTTAAACGTTTTAAAATTGGCTATAATTCAAAACGTTGTTCATATATTTATGTTTTTGTGTATGAGTTCATTTGTTTCGATTTCAGGTGGTAAAGTAAAGAAAGCAAAGAGGAAAGAGTGTTGGATCGATCATTTTGTCTCGTATTCGTACAATAGAACCTTTTCACCATTGTAAAATGTAACGCATGTAATTTACTTTCACTTTCAAAAGAAATTTTGCTCGATGACGAAACTTTGTTTTGCAATATTTACGGGTAAGGTAACACGCAGCAGATGTACATATCTGATTTCTCGAGATAATTTTAGTTATACCAAGAAAAGCATAAGGTAACTTATTTATGTGTATGTACTTTGGGTAACCCAAATTGGGTTTCCTAAACAAAAACTATTGGGATTCATGCTATCTACGGATAAAAATCGTGACTTCTTATGTAAAATTAGACGTAGCTTCAATTACTTTGGCCTAAAAAATGAATTAATGTAGTTTAATATGCTGTACTCTCTAATAGAGATGAATTTACAACTTACATCATCTTCATTAACTTGCTGACATTCTGAAACATGAGTAATTACAACAAGACACACGAAAATTTAATCAATCTTTGCAACTCCTCAGGTTCCATGTATTGCTGTTAGTTTACTGTTAGGAATATTCGATTTAGGATAAATTATATTATTTCAATTCCATGTTAATTACATAATTTATTCTTACTTTCGTATAAAGTTTTTCTATTTCTACCCTACGGGGAACTGAATCACTGTTAAACTTTTCGGGTTGTCTTTATTCCTTGTTCACTCGATATTGAAGTGTTTTGTATTTCCTACTTTCCGACAGACAGGGAGGGTAACAAAGATAGACGGAAAAAAGTACAAACTATTGTCGATTGTACGGATGGGACATGGTTCAAAGAGGTACAAGGATTGATAATGAGGATTCATCAGTAGTCTCGTGAGGATTTATTGTGAAAAAAATTGCCAACTGATGAGTCAACAAAGTGAAATGCACACTTATAACACTATTTTCAATAGACGAAAATGAGGATATAAATATAAAACTATAAATCTGCCAGCAATTTGAAGATAGGCTAGTTTGCAAGTAGAAAATGGTACAAAGGGATTTCCAGTTTAGTTGGAAAGTTGGATATACAAAGTGGGGCTGTGTGCGAGTGAGTGCAAATATCACATTTTACTTTTCATTGGAACAAAGCTGACAGACATAGAAACGACGACAATTTCAATTCAAACCCAAGTTCCGTATTAATTACTAGTCATCGGTATTCCTGACATACAACTGCGATGGGTTACGTGATCGTGTGAAAACAGGGCAGTCATCAACAAGAACAGGATCCAACTCAGCATTTCTTTGAAAACTTGTTTAGGCTTTTTATAGTTGTTTCCTGGTAGTGACAATGAGCTGTATATAATCTCCATTTATATGAATATCTCTGTACTATGTTCCTTCATCCATTTTCTCGTATCTCCTATAGTGAAAAGAGGTTTTGTTTGTTCCGCCTTCTGAAACATATATAAAATTATAACTTTGTTCATACATATTATCTAAAGCTTTATGTATAGGTCCCCCGCAAACACATGCGAGGTTCGGATAAACCGTTTTTGTTTTTGATTGTCGGAATTTTCAGCACTTGTACCGCAGTTAAAACTTTTCTACAGGCGTATCCTCAAGAGAAAGTTTTAGACAAGAATTAAGAGCGACAACACTACGAGACTCAAATGCTTTCAATTCCCAAAGGATAGGATCGGGACGTCAACTTCTCCAACAAAGAATGATGACAATAAATTGAGAGTTCTTATTTTAGTTCATTCTGTTCAGAAATAGATAATTCAGATCACATCCAACTTATTTAGTAAGTAAATGAAGCCCGCAATAATTGAGTTGAAGTAGAATATGTTAAATGTAATCAGTAACATTATGCATCTGTCATAGTACTAGATGTAAGTACAGTAATTGTGGACGACTTATAATTAAAATACAGAGTTTTCATTCGCTTTTAAAAACTATAAATCCGATTTTTCAAAGAATCTTCATAATTTTATGAGATTCTTGGTGAACATTATTAAACATTCCATGTTATAATTATTTTTTAGAAAAAGAGAACGAAATGTTGATTCAACAAAAAGTAAAACAGGATTATAGATTAGAGACATTTGACCATTCATTCAGGGCTAGAACATTCATTGGAAATTTGCAATGAAAAGTACCAAAATGAAAAATCGGGAAAATACCATTCAGACAACATGGCTGCAGACTATCATCTTTTACGTTTCGAACACAGTTGAAAAAAAGTCACTCTTATTACGATATAGAACCGCATTTGTACTACCCTAAATTATAATATACTGTTAGAATTTAGATATCGAATCACTGGGAGGACAATTCAATCTTTCTTCCGTGGTCTTTTTGAACATCTTTTGTATTTTTGCCGTCTTAAACATCGCCAAAAATACAATGCGTACATCCTTGCAGCAGTTTTAACGGGTTAGAATTCCTTTACACTGGGATTTATGACCAGCTCACCCGTTCCTGCTGTATGATCACTTCTCTTCTCATTATATGTATAGTTTTTTCTTTACTTCGATTTCGTATAATCTATAAAAAATGCATACTAATATTAGCATCCAAGTTCAAGAATCCAACACCATCGACAATTACAGTCAATTTGGAATTTTAACAGTGACATACGCGACAATGGGACTACCTTTTTACAAATAAACATATTTAAACTTGGGCTGAAATCAAGCAAATTTACATAACAGATTTCACAAACTCTCTACCTGCAAATTGCCATAAAAATCAATATTATTTTACGTGTTCTAAATACGCATTAAATACATATTTTTGATGTCACTTGGAAATGCATAAACTTGTATGTAGGTGCACAATCTACAAACTTAAACCTGGGCATTTCTTCTCTCATGTTATGTGTATAAAATATAAGTTAGAGATATTTGAAGAGGGTTTAAAAGTTCAAGCGCAGAAGCTGGTATTAAAACAATTGTTGAGAAAGAACTTTTGAAGTCATTGGTGGTTACATTAGGTACATGTAATAGAAGTTCATTGTAGGTACATAGTACATGTACACATTGTGTGCTTCATCCGTTTAAGTGTGCAGTCAGTAGATAAAAAGTTGTGAAATCGAAGGAAAACAACTGGACCGAAAAATTCATTATCTGAAACAGAAAATTGATTTTCTTAACTTTGTGGACTTAGTTGAATTCGTTTTTAATTAAACCAATTACATGAGGCAAACCTTAACTTCCAAAGTATTTAATATCGAGACACTGGGAAGCTATTGTTTAAAGATATGTTTTATATACAAAACTCGGTCAATAGTAAGATTCCTACTTACTATTGGAAATGTTTGTGACTATTTTATCCCAGAAACACATCAAAAATAGCCAAAGAATATAAGGTTACAGCTTGAGCACATATATTTAGAATGAAGCTCACATTGTTGGTCGTTAGATGTTGCCCGATAGGGTTACGAAATGTTTCACCATTAGACATTTTAAATCTTGTATCATACGCCCTGCTTTAAATTACGATTGTAATGGTCATAAATGCTTGCTACTTCATTGTCTCATTAATTTATCCGACATGTTCTTGAGTTCTCTGTTAGAGAATACCGAAACGAACAACCTGATAATCATAATTGTACTCAGTAATGGTCACGATATTTACCAGGAATGAAAGTCTTGAATTTTAAATGTCAAGACCCTATCAAATTTACAGTCTAAATATATTATTTCAACCGCTTTAAACACACGAATGAAAATAAAATGAAAATAACGCGAAAATACAATATACTTCTAGCATCCTGTCATCATTTCATTTTAGCTATGTGTGAACATAAACATATGTAGGAAAATCAAGTCATGCACACACAGCTTAGATTCTATTTGTCACTTCAAAGAATCCTACATGAATTGAAATCTACAATTTGCTTAAAATCTCAGCAATTTAGATGATTACAAACAGCCGCACACATTCCCATTTTCCTCGAGAACACACAACCTGCTGCAAGCAAAGACTCTTATTCACAATTACTCACTTTCACACACTGCTATTATTGCTCTCGCTCTTTCTCTCTCTCCTTCCTGTTCATCTCTTTTTCTCTCTCAGACACGTCTGCTACTTTCCCCTCCCTGCCAACTTTCTCCCATGAATGCTTACAACGCCAGTCGAAAACGTACTTGAGATGGGAGAAAGGAAGGGAGTTACAACGAGAGAAGAGCAACCTTAGCTTCCAGCTATAAAACTACTTTGTGCGTTACTAATATTATTATTCATGTACAGTGTGTCCAACATTTTACAGCCCAGACAATATCTCTAGACTTAAAACGCAAGGTCTTGTACTTAAATATATGTAAAGCAACTGCAAATCTAGTTTATGCAGTTTTAGCCATCGATTATAACCTTTGAGACTTGAGGTTCACATTATGTATTACAAAAAAAATCCAAAACTAAAGGTAAACTTGTTTAGCCCATTCTAAAAAAGTCATGGTTCTAAACCAAGCAAGCCTAGCATTTTTTCTTCGTTTTTAGCAGAAAAATACTCAGTTGCTCTGAGAGTTTTGAATAATTCTAAAGAAGTTGACACACTGTACATAGACTAGATTATATATAGGTACAATTTGTGTATAGAGCTGCATATATTTGGGTCCTTGAATCAAATGCATACTTGTAGTTGTAGTATCACTATTTAACGACACAAAACAACATATAATATATACAGGTATGTACATGTACATTAAACATGTTTATGTAACTACTTTATTAGCATTCTTTATTTGCTCTGACCTAACCTAGAACAGAAAATACCTATACAAACATGTATACTTTTAAAAGGAACAGTGGTTAGGATTTAAATCTGGTAAATATTTAAAGAGTTCAAAATTTGTGTGCAAGCTTGGAGAAAGATCGAAAAGCTTTTAAGAAAATTTTGATACATTATTCAGGTGGAGAAATGTTTTAAAGTTTAAAAACTGTTGATGAAATATTAAGTGTGTATATTCTTCTATTTTACATCAAAATAGTGAAAACATATATTTATCTTCATGTATATTCTAATCGTTTTGTTCCTTCCTATCACTTTACCTGAGATGCTTCTTTTTTCTTGCTGACGCATTTAAATTCTTTTATGTTTCGGGTATAGTTTTATAGATTCCATATGCAAATCTTATGTTTAATAATTTAGTGCATCAATCGTAATCTTTTGATGGCAAATGTCAGCATGGTGTAGACGTTATATAACTTGTTTTATAGAGACATTTTTTGTTTAATATTATATAACACGTAATGACGTTCAAAGTTGTAATCTAAAATTTATACAATAACTTGTTGTAGTTGCTTACAATGAAAAAAGATTCGCCTTAGAAGTTAGAACTAGTATTGAACGTCATGTTTACCTGGTGTAAACGTGATGATAAGTAGAAATCCTATATTCTAGAATTTCATTAAACTTGTGGATATGTAATGTCACCAACGTCATCAAAGAAATGATAGTCGTTTCTTACAAAATTTAAAACTGTGTAATTTTTATTTGAATGAGAGCCTGCATAGTCTTTACCTGGATATTTTGGTTTCTAATCTTGTTTGGTAGTGTATATTACATTATATTACATAAAAATATATATTCTTATCTATTATCTTTATTTTTGCGTGTTTTATGCTAATATTTTGATTCTGGAATCGCCTTATATAAGAGAATTTCATTCCTTATATATACTTTACGCAAAAATGATTTTAATAGTCAGATTAAATATTCCAAATTAATCAATTCATACAACTAGCCATCAACTGACCTGGTGGTTGTGGAAATATGTCCATATAGATTTACTGTACTTACTACACGTGACAAGATAAAAACCTTTGTAAAAAGATGTTCTTTTGGGTCTGTATAATATGTCAGAAACCCTACTTGGAGTGTTACCTCTTGTCGAAAAACGCTAACCGAAATTTTACTTG
>JAQFXM010008193.1:0-10963 GCA_034693345.1 Entomobrya multifasciata
CCTGCCCATTCGGGAAAATGGTTATGATTTTCGTAATCAGCATGAAAAACTGTCTTAGAAAATATATTTTTTATCTTAATTTGGATTTCCCCATCCCCCGACCTGCATTGTTAGAAATATGTTTTTGCAGTCATCCATACCACTGCTGTAGGAGTTGATCGTAGCCTTCCATGAAGCTAAAATACGATATTGTTTAAAATTCTTAACACAAGTATATATATGCTCAAAGTGTATGGAAAATTATAGGAAAAAGTAAGTTTTATAGTTGGACTTCGTGCATGCCAGCTTATACGCTGCCCAGCCTTTAATTACAGTGCTTCACACAGTATTTCATATAGATTTTTTCTTGTAACAAACATAAATCATTATGAACTGCCAAATACAGACATTCGAAATGCGTTTATATGGTTATCTGCATTTATCATCTGCCCTGCTGAACGGTTACCCTCGGTGTATATTTTTGTACACTAGGACGTGAGCTGTTGTCCGGCTAGTTGAAACTAATATGTAATTTGAAAGCCGAGTATTCACTTGGAAAGGATGCTTTAGCATATAACAAGTCGTAAATATATAAAATCACGTTCATAGTGTTGTAGAATATCTATGAATACATAAGTTGAAACTAGGGAGTGGCTTGCAGCTCGTAGACGCTACTCTTACAGTGTGTTTTTACTTATTATTTGCCATTCGGTTAAATTAGGAAAATCATTAAGCAAGTAAATAAAAGCTAGATAACCTGAAGAAAACGTAGAAGTCGTCAATTGCTTGGGTTTATCATTTGTGGTTCAGTATTGTTATCAGTTACACCATCATTAAATGACTTCTTGGGGATAAAACTTTGAAACGATTAAGGGAAAAATATTCAGTTTTTAAAACAATTTAAAATTTTTAACGTATAGAACGCATCTTTTTTGCCGTGCGAATATCAAATTGACATTTAATAAAAGTTTGTTATGTCGTTTAAAAATTATACTTTTTCAACGATGTTTCAACTTCAACTTATAAGTTAAAATATTGCCTATATTTACATTGCGTAAGGTAGTAAACTATAAGGGGAAGCTGAATAAACATTTCGCAAACAACAATGTAAAAACTTGTTTTTAGAACTATTTGATTGCAGTCGATTGGAATTTGTGTTTGGATTAAGTTTGTCATACCTGTTTGTGCTTCTACTATGAAGCAAAGTGGTAACGTGTTGCATTTGACGAAAGTCATTTCAAATATTGGTAAGTAACTATTTAAAACTCTGAACCAAACTAAATATTAAAAATATCTTATAGAACTGCATGCATTTTGATTTGACAATATTTTCATCAGAACTAATGTGTCGATGTTTGTTATGTTTCACTTTCATTATCATACACTCATTAATTAATGTATAGGGAACCAATTTATCTATTTCACATAAAAAATTGTGTATCCGTAACAGTTGCATTCGATATCATTTGTATTTTCACCAGGTCATCTGCTTGAGCAATTCGATTTTTATGTTGTGAAAAATCACAAGTTGGTTGAAATTAATGTCAGCAACTGCTTGATAGTTAAATATAATTAAGCATAAAAATCAACACCTATGAAATTTAAAACCAAGACCATGGAAAAGTCTTTGGCGTTTGTAGTATTGGTTTAAAAGGAGTTTTCATTGTTTAAAATTTACGTTGTTTCATTTTCATATGTTTTGGGACACTTTCTTTTTTAAAGCAAATCCACTTGTAAAATGATATGAAACATGCAGATACGGAAACATGCTCCCATTACAGCATTCTACAAAACTTGGTTAATACAATAAATAATATATTGTTTACAACTAAAACGGTACAAAAAGGGAAAAAACCATTACGTATTTGTTGAGTTGTTGATAGATTTATTTGCATCAATATGAAAAATAAATATGTATATATGTATTTACATATGGTACTGGCACACGAAATTACAATTGGGCAAATATAATTGTGGACAGTATAGTATTGGTGTGATATATTATCATTCATAAATTGAAAATGACACTATATGAAATCACATTGTCCAGTCATAGTAAATATATTCCTACACATTTATCTATGCTACTGCATACACTGTGTTCGACTGCTCGAAAGCCTATTATGCCAACTGGTGATTGAAGTATATAATGCTTTTATGAATCCTGCTAATGCATAAAATTAGAAATGAGTTGAGATTCAGTCGAGTTTAAGCCCAATTCTTGATTGTGAGCTGTTGCCAAGTGAAATATAAAAGTGGTTTCATTTAAGTGGTGGGTGGATCACCAAATT
This sequence comes from Entomobrya multifasciata, assembly GCA_034693345.1. Classification (NCBI taxonomy): domain Eukaryota; kingdom Metazoa; phylum Arthropoda; class Collembola; order Entomobryomorpha; family Entomobryidae; genus Entomobrya; species Entomobrya multifasciata. Next base: position 2,271 of record JAQFXM010008193.1, read on the forward strand.
AATTAAATAAAGTATACTTATTTATACTTTCCTATCACAATGATTGTGTAAGGCCAGGCCAAATTAAGGAGTGCCATTTATTATTAAATTTTAACCGCTACATTCGGATGGATACTATTTGTTGTATTGAAAAAGTTTTTGACTAATTAATAGAGCTCTCATTTTCCTGTAATTAAAGATTGTATTTTGAAACAAGGTAACTTAATTTGTCCTCTGAATCAAAACTTCAATCGTTTTGATAATACATTTTTATCACATTCAATACATTAATCGAACTTATACATATACTTGCAGGCTACTTTTAATAATAGTATAACTGTGGGAATCACCCTTTCATTCCAAAACCAAATACTGAGGAAAAACAAGGTTTGACAACTAATTTAAATATTCCTTTAATGTGAGATATTTTTGTTTTGTGAATATCGCTACTACTTGAAACCTTTCAATTTGCAAATGTTTTTTTTTCTTTTAAAGATGCCAAAACATAAAAATTATTATTCAATTTATTGTTAGTTATTTTTGAAGGGGAATAAATATTTAGTGAAAATAGGTAGGGAAAAGAACTATAGCTAAATTCACAGAAAACATTGTCACAAAATGGTAGCTTTTTATTCTGTTCATTACGTGAACGAATTTCCAGAAGCTTAGCTTCATCGAAAAATTAATTAGCCTATTATTTAATTAAACGTCGAAGCATATACTGCACAACTGAGTGGGTGAGTTGTAGTATGTAAACCCCAAAACGTCTTTATTAAGAATTAGCATGTTCATTTCGTCCAGGTTGGAAGTGCGGTTAGAAGTTAAGTGAGTGATGTTTGATTCAAGTAGGTACACAATCAGCACATCAGAGCTATTTCAGTCGTATTCATTCACACAGCCTGATTAGCTCAAACGGTAGAGCGCTATCCCGGAATGATGAGATGGAGATTCAATCCTCCATCAGGCCAAACTTTTGTGCTTAAATACGATTTGATATACAGAACTTAATAGTTCTTCACTATAGCGAATAAGATAATTGATCACATTTTTACAGTTTATTGTTTCCTACGTGTAACAGAAATAGTAACAGAACAAAATGGTAAACATTATTTAAAGTGCAATCAATTTTACTATATCATTAGGTTTTCTAGCTAACAAATTAGATAATTCGCTACATTAAAGATTTGTCATTTAGTAACTTTCACGATTGTATTGTAAATTATGAAAAGGATTTCGATGGAAATGGAAACGACAATCAATTGAAACTTTTTGCTTAGTTGGGATTTTGTGCATAACTCACTGAGTAAAACTGTTGGAATCATTCATGAAATTAGACCTTAAGAAATTTTATTAGTTTTGGAAGATAGAAAAATACAGTTGGGTGAAATTTTCTTACGAATAACAAGAAGTACGAAGAAGTCCGTCAAAATGTCTGGACTAATTAGTTCCTTCTTTCCAGCTAACATTCAAATTGTGGTGCACAAACACACTGGCTCAGTGGGACGTTCATGGCATTCAAAAGTGGAAGTAGTCGTTTCTTTCAAGGTTCTTATATCATCGACCCGTAATGTGTACTCTGAACGTAAGTTCACTTATTTTAATTTTACGTTTACTTGAATTATGGAAACTAAAACATAAATTCCAGTAAACATGCATATACTTAGTGCCCATATCATGGATAATTTTTTTAACTCTTTTTTATTTTCCCTAAATTTGTTTGACATGCCAGGTTTACTCAAGACAGGGATATATCATTTTGATTTATACGATTATACCAATAGTCCAGAATGAGCCACGGAAGGAGAAACAGTGTATCGATTTACCAGGTTCTATTCACCAGCGAAAGAAAACAATTCGGGACATTAATTATCCAGCAGGTAACTTTGGTTGCTAAAATTACAAATAAATGTTGGATTGTGTAAATAAAATCGTATTTTTTCGCAGAACGGAATGGCAACCCATTTACCATTCAATCACAAGTTCGCATTCGGAAGCTCATCTGATTCGGGAAATTCAAATCTGCAGCATATCAAGTAACTGGAAGTGAAGCAAGTTTTTTGACGAAAATTTTAACTTTCTCATGCCTCGTAGTTTGTAGGTTTCGGAAAAATTTAATAGGTATTAGGTCCAACAAATTAATTTTTAAAATTGTTTAAAACCTGGTAACTCAAATCAATATCATTTTTAATTATATTATAATAAGTTAAAACTTTGCTGCAGAAGTAGTACTACGTGTATTAAAAAGAATAACAGGGGAACAAGAATATCACTTCTTTACAAAAAAGTTAGAAATTTAGTTACAAAATTATACTGGCCTATTAATGATACGAGTATAACACCAGATGAAAACAAGTATTGCGTTCAAGTTTGTCGTGCGTATCCAAAGCGTGATATTTATAACACTAGTAACCTGAAATAAGTCAAATAGTTGGGCAGCTAAAGTTAGAACTTAAGTACTTGAAAACTGAAAATGGACAGTATTGCATATTTTTTGCTCGTAGAAAAATTTAAGCACATCCGTTTCATCTATAATTCAAGTATATAATTTGGTGTACAAAACTATGTAAGTATAGATGTGAACTCACGCCTTTCGATAGCAATTGATGATCTTCATGAGCCTATAAAGTAACGACAACAACTTCAGAAAGTAAATTAAACTTTAACCATTTTATTGGAATCTTGTCGGTACGGTGATAAGATCCCAATTCTTGCTATTTCTAGCAAGTTCTATTATTAATTGGTTATGCATTTTTATGACAACCCAATGTGCGTTTTAGAATTTTTGGAACACTATAGTGCATTATCAATTAACCCACAAAGATGTGGTTGAATACGGTCAAGGTATACTAACATTTTATAACAATTTTGTTTATTAAATACAAATCTGAATGGTATCCTCCTCAAAAACCAAACTTAGCATCTGATATTTTGATTATGTTGGACTTGGTGAGGAGGCGAATGAAAGTCAGTGTCGTAGAAAGTAGTACCGCTGATTCAATTTTGTGTACTGTTGATGGAAATACACGAAGAAAAAAGTAGAAAGTCAAGGAGATAATGTCAGGGAGATGGAAGATTGGTTTGATTATCAACTAGATTGTCATGTTATCGGACTTGCAGTGTCGATTAAAAAGTAAAAGTAAAAATAGAGATGGTATTGATAATTAGCGGTTAGGATTGGACTCCTACAGACAATTAATTAATTTAATTTGCCTCGCTATCAAATTATTGCCACCACTGACTTCACACTTTTCTGAATGAATTTTGGATATAAATATATTAGGTCCCTTTTTTATAACATAACTGGCTGATTAGTAAATTCTCGCGGGCTTGCATTTACACATTCTCATATTTTGGGGAGACTAAATATGATGTAACAAAATTTAATACTGCGCAGGCTACAAATTTTAATATTGTGAATAATTGTTATACCAAAAACTTGCACATAGTGAAATTGCTTGAGCGCACCCACTGCAAACAGACAAAAAAGGCAAGTTTGCAGTGTGTTTTAAGATACAATCTAAAGTGTCTCTATAATTTTTTTATTTAATGTATGAGGCTCTCTCCCTCAGTTAATGGGTTTGTAAGCATTGTGGGTATCTTAAAATATATTAAAATTTTTATTTTAAAATGATTTGGTTTGGAACAACGTCGACAGTGAACTCAGCCAACGTTTTTTTGTGAACGACAATATTTCAATTCAACGTCTTGTCAAGAAAGAAATATTATTAGGACATTATCATTGTGTTCCACACATGAGTCGAGTCAACAAATTTGTAATTTTTACATCAAGTATCAATTTGTGACTCAAGCCGCTCTTGCCAAAGTTACTTGTTTATCACAAACGTCAAACACTTAATTATTTATATAAGTATAAACAGACAATTAAAAAATAACAGACGAATAATTCCTTATATTAGTTAATGCGAGGACATGTTCTAACCTCGGTAGTTAAATACAAAGGCGTCTCTCACAACGTATATTACGTTTAAACAGTTCAGCTCACGAATTGTATAAGCTATTTTGAATGTACAGTTTTAAAAACATAGTTTTATTTCTTACATATCTGATTTATGCTTGTATTAACGTAAAACAGGTAACATTTTTGAAATTTTAGAGATAGAAAACTTACGAAGACTTTTTTCTTTAAATACATGGTTGAATGCTGTGAAGGTATGGCAGTATTAGATTTTTTCTGTCTACTGATAAGTACCCAACATTATTGTGGGGGTTGATAAAAAAAGGAGAAAATGAAGTAATTTGTATAGCTTGGCATTTTTTCATGATTTGTCATGTATTCAACGGACGTTAGTCGCGTACAACGGGTTTTACAGGATTATGGAAATGGACGTCAGTTGGGTGGTCTTCACTACTTTCGTCACACTCATTTACAAAGTCCAGGGTGCTATCTTATTACTAGTAATGTAGGGAAGCTGACGCAAGAATAGCATGCATGTACATATGTACATATAGTTATGGAGAAACTAGCAAGTTTTCCTTTTCTTTAGTTTCCTGATTTTGTCAGCAATCAAAAGTGAGCGTACAGTGTTGTAAAAAAGAAGGCTAAGGGAGTAACTACAAAAACATATCATGTCATATGGTTATCTTTATAACAGGGTAGAAATACTTATTCAAAGAAATTTGATTGTAATGTTGCATAAAGTCGTTTAAATATTTTGTAAAGGGTGAAACTGTCTATCGGTACAAACATGCAGCACACATACATACTTACATGCGTACATACATTATGTACGCATGTAAGTACATGGTTTGCTTACGGGTAATTAATATAATGAAAATATAAACTTAGAATTCATTTTTGAAAGAAATATTTTATGGACAAACAAATGTATGCAATTTATTTGAATGAGAATTTACAAAGGAAAATGAGTAACAAACCCGGTCAAAATGGGACAACCAAATTGTATGACATTTTATTTACAAAATGAATACTTGCATCCATGAATTAAATAATTATATGTAATGTTTTGTAGTCACACAATTAAGTGGCTAAGGTATTTTGTTGCATCACAAGGTATGTGTAAAAGTTTGAGTTAGGATATTTTACATCATGACATACATTTTCACCGAAATTGCTATAGCAAATAAAGACCTTTGGCACTTTGATATTTATTTAGTTTAATAAATGCACAAATCTCCGAGTAATCACAGATAAATTCTAAGTAGACTGTTAAATTTTCTTTCCTTTGAGAGTATTGGAAATTTGCAAGTAAGTATATTAAGATTGTTGCAATTACTATTGCACAAAGCATATAACCTTGATTGGTAAACACTGGTGTGCATGCATTCGCACATTATTATATTTGGTCTGAAATAATGTTTATTGTTGCACTAATACGTAGTACTGCGCAAACTACAAATTTTAATGTTGAAACTGTTGGGACCTAAGATGAGGTATATTGAAGCCGTGTATGCATCAAGTATATACATACATACATAGATGCCAAGAACTATATGAAAGAAAGTGATTATCGCGAAGAAAAAGAGTAGTTAGAAAAAAAATGAAACATTTCTGCATCAACGTATTAATTCAAGTATTCACATATAAAAAAATACTAGTCTAAAAGCTCCATAGTCTGCGTCTAGTCAACTTGAGTAGGTCCAGCAAGTGTGTTTATTCCTCGTTATATGATTCTGGAATGAAGAATTTCAGGCTTCAAGTAATCTGACCTGATGCTATTTTAAACCTCACAAAACGATCACTAAGTCAATTATTCAAATGGTAACTTATAAGAGAATAAAATTTCTCGTTTAAAAAAAGTTCGTTATATCCCTAGTGACATTCAATACTTACTACAATTTGTGTTAATGTTTTTTGAAAGCGCTAACGCAAAGAATATTTATATCTTGAAAGCGGAACACAATGCAAGAAAATTAAGACTATCACTCGTTTTTTCAAGTATTTCAAAATAAGGTATGTTTAGCCGGTTTTAACTATATTGAACAAATAACATTGTACTTTTAACAGTTGTACACAAATAAAAGTATATTTGTACTACTGCAATAAACATTTAGTCAAAATTACCCGTAATTGCAAGTCATCATTCTTTTAGGGTCATTGGATTGGTTAGTCATGTAATAAAAGCATGGATTACTATTGTAATGTCACATGTCAACAAGGAGCTGATATGATTGTATGGACATAAAATGACGTTCTGTATTTCGTTTAGCTTGATCATATTCAGAACGAAGCTAGCCCATTAAATCATTTTTGACTAGAGGTATAGCTGATGTCATAGATTTGCTTCGAAGTCATAAGAATTTATTCTTAGTTTTTCTATGTGGTCTAAAGTGGTGATCGAAAAAAACTATGCGTTATGAAAATCGATTTTGATCGTTTCCTGTAGATTTTGAGTGGCGTCATTGACCCTTGCATAAAAAACAAAGCAATGTAACAAATCTAAATTTCGTAAAAATTATTATATAAAACAGAAAATTATATTTAAAAAATTAGGTTTGCTTTTGGCAATGTTAAACTGATTACTTGTCAACTAATTATAAACCGTTTTTATATCAGTTACTATAAATTCAAGATCACGTTGCACAATTACAACGTTATATATTTGCGAAACTTTTTTATGAAACAATTCGATATGTTCTATTTCTGTTTTTAAATACAAATACAATGCAAACAAATAGCTTTTAAAAGCTATGTATCCAAATGATTTTGTTTTTTACGAAAATCCGATATGCGTTTTAGAGGTTTTTGAAGTACTATAGTGCATTATTTGTTTGCCCACAAAAATGCGGTCGAGGTAGTCAAGCATCTGATATTAGTATTGTTTATAAAATACCAACCTGCTTTGGTATATTTTCCCAAAACCAAACTAATTATTTAACAATTTATTTGATAATCTCCGACTTTTTGAGGTGGCGAATGAAAAATCGGTCTGTAGGTTATCAACATAACTAGTTACCTTGCTTGAACTTCTATTTCATTTCTCTGTACCGTAAATAAAATTTCATGAAGGAAAAAGAGTTTTACGTAATCAGATTCAGTATCGATTCAAGAATAACAGTAAAAATAGGGATGGTGTTGCAGATTTGTAGTCAAGATATGACTCACAACGTTTTCATTTTATGAGACCAAATAATGAATGGGGTTTTGCAGCAGAACTGACACCCGAACGATAACAATTTTACAGTTTTTAAATTTAAAATTTTGCTCGGAATCAAATATTTACTCAGAATCAAATTTTCCCCACCATTTATGATATAAGATTTCCGTAAATAAGTTGTTATAAAGTTTGGTTTGAACTTTTCTGAACGCAAATTGTTTGTAATATTTCTACTATTAGTCACTTCAGTTTAACTGAAACCAGATTTGCTAGAAAAATTCTTTATTAGGAATAGAATAAAATCATGACGTTTTATAACCAAATCAAGGTGTACTTTGTTTTACCACGAAAACAATAACAAAGGAGCTGATGTTAGGAAATACAGTAAGCTCTATGCACCAAATTAAATTTGTCACCACAGTATCACCTTGACATTATGTCAAATGTGGTTTGTGTTTTAAAATATTGTTTTAAAGAAATTGGTTTACAATTTCTCGAAACGTAAAAAATGGCCTGCCATAACTTAGTTATCTGTTCTCTTGTGAACCAGTCTGTTTATTTCTATTGTTTGATCGATCTGTTTCCAATAACACCTAATTGAATTGTTTACATATCAATTTTGAATGTGTATTTTTTGAGCAAATATTTCCAGTTTATAGAATGAAGACTTTCGTATTTGATGATGTAGTTTATGTCCAAGCCATTCGGTTTAGCACTAAATTGTAACACATTTTAGGTTCATAAGTTTGAGTTTGAATATGTTTCATCGTTAAAAGAAATCCTTTCGTAGTTACGTTAATTCCTACAAAATGGACCGATGTTTTTACTCTTTAACATGTTTTACTTATTATTACAAGAATCTCTGATGGCAATAAAATTCTAAGCATCCATGATTCTTATTAGGTCTTTTTATAACATAACTGGTCGACAAGTGAACATTGGGGTGCGTTGATACACACGTTCTCATATTTTGTGCGGAATAAATGTGCTGTACGTACTGAAATTAAATTCTGCACAAGATACAAATTGTAATATTGAGACTAACTGTTAGAACTGAAATCTGCACATTTTCGAATAGCCTAGAAACTGGGCTGGTGCAACCACTGAAACCAGCCGACTAGACTCTAATATGTTTCTTATAATTTGCTTATTAAATTTATAGGGTTTCATAGTTGCCTTCCTTATTTTATGTTTGTAAGTTTGGTGGACATTTCAGTGATGTTTCAAATATTTAAACGTTTTCATTCTAAAATAGTTTGGTTTGAATTAATGTCAAAGTAAAACCAGCCAATGTTTCTTTTTTAAACGGAAATACTAAAATTGGACGACTAAATAAGAACTGGCTACACTGTTAAGCCTAATTTCGTCGTTGGTAATCATATAACGTGGGCAGCAATAATTGTTTCAGTCATTTCGATAGCCTGCACATTCAATGCATGTATTGTGCCTGATCCTGTAAAGGTCATACACAATGAAGATCTTTGCAGTTAATTGGGTGTTATGGAATCGTGTGGCTATGGTTGTTTTGAAAAAATATGTAATTTAATAAGCACCTTTTATCTGTAAAGCCGTGGTTACACCTAGCATTTTTCATGTGAACTCATTCCCTTCGAAATATGGTGGATGCACGATGAAATG
>JAQFXM010008194.1:0-10961 GCA_034693345.1 Entomobrya multifasciata
AGTGAAAGCAATAAAGACTCGAGCAAAAACAGAGACAAAGTCATAAACCTGACTTCCGTTTTTGTACCTACGTCATTCACCTTTTTCTCTAACACGTAATAGCAGCAATAGAAAATAGTAGCACAAATATGTAAAGCAAATGTTCCTGCTATTTTATATAAATGTAATAACTATTCCTACGTTGTCAAAAAGTAAGCAAACCTGTACTCCAACAAGTTGATAATGTATTTATTTGCTAATTTTGAAATAATAAATTCTGTTTGTTTACTGGACAAAGCAAAAATATAACCAGCATAAATTCTAGTACTGCTTAATTAGTTTTAGGGTTGGGATTATTGATGCTGCCAACAATTTTGGTAACAAAATATATAAACGTTCATTCATCACCTTTATTTGTCAAGCTGTGCAGAAAATTTCCAAGTAGATGGGGTAACGAGATACATCACTTTCAATTCTCATATTTTATATTGAGTAATAAAACCATTCAAGTTAATATCGAAACGTAAGGTAGTTAAATAAACATTTTTATCTTTTAAAACTCGTTTTCCCAAAATATTATTTTTCATCGTTATAAAATAGTTTGTGTTAATGAAAAACGTGTAGTTTAAAATGTTAAATTTCCGAAAAAAATATTGTATTGAAAATATGTGACACCAATTGACTAAACGACGAAAAGTTATTCAGTAAATTTATTGAATGAAGTAAAAATGACCATAGAATTAAATTTCTGTGTAGAATTAACCATAATTGTTGGCTACATAGTATAGCATAATATTTCAAGCAAATGCAACACCAAAGTAATCAACTAACAAGCAACAATCATTGTTAAAAGTCCTATCATGTGGTCTGCGTGTTTCTGTTGGCTATGCATAACTTTTGTCGAATTAAAAATGTTGCTCGAGTTCCAAAATCGTTTGGAATTCGCTCGCACTTTTACAAGATGAACTGCAACAAAGTTGGTCCACCATTTCACAATTCCCGAATTCAACATTACTCCAATCCTCATTTGAATAAATTTACTAATCCAGCCGGTATATTCGAATGCCAATCGTTTTTCCAGCAAAGCGCTTTTACCAATCGATATTTTCTTTTGACCTTGACCTTTCAGTAGATTTTCAATTTCCAATATTCTTGTGTACGGAGCAAGAAAAGCTGTTTTATTGCAAACCTGAAGAAGCTCAAGAGCTAGCAAATCCTTTTCATAAAACTTCATATTAAACGGAAGTACACCAAAGTTTCTGCCAATTATTTTACTTGCAGCATTATATATGGGATGCATCCAAACTGCAGATTTGTTGTAAATATGTTGAATACTTTTGGCAACTTGGGTAATACTTTGATAAAAATTAGAGTCAAATATGTAAACACGCAAATTGGACAGAAGACCAAGTATTACTCGATGTTTCTTGTCATTTTGTAAAATAAAGTGTTTATCGACATATCCTTTATTGCTATATTTCATATACAACGCATAGTCAATTACGTATTTTCCATCACTTACAATATTGTACAGTTCAGAAAAGACAGCGTAGCCTGTTTCAATAAGTTGATCAAAATTTTCAATTGATTTGAATTTCTTTGGGGCCAATAAATTATACATGTTATCATTTTTGTATTTATTACTGAATATAAGTGCACTCGAAAGTGTAAATGCAGCTAAAATTTTGTGATAAACATTGGCCATCAGTTTTTCACTTTAACGGAAGTAAATAGCTAAAGTAAATCAGATAGGAATCGAAAGATAAACCCGTTTAGATGAAGCAACTAGAAGCCGCATTATCCCAAACAAGTTCCTTCAGCTTTTCCACTACTCATCGCCTATTATTTTGGTAAATACTTAGATTGTGTATTGTGTGTACTCATTTGACGCATCTAAATTTATATAGACTGTCATCGATGCCCGTTCATGCATGAGGCAAAACAAAAATATTCTTTTATAGACAGTCTCTGGAAGAGCAGACGTCGAAATTACACATTTACCCACCTTTTTAGCTTAATCCAAAAATGTCTAAACTTGAGCAAAATTATCAAATTGTCCTTTAGCCCATGTAAACAAATAAAATTGAAATAAATCATAATGAAGTGGGGTAACTTGAGAAAATGATGAAAAAGATTGCGTTGCTTGACAAAATAACAGAAAAGATGGGTTCACTTGAGAAAATTCCAGAAAAATGTTAGTCAATTTCACAAAATATCAGGAACTTAAGAATTCGCCACTTTTTTACCATTTATTTCAGTGGGGGAACTCACGTCTTTGCAAGATTTATTTTATTGGCTATGCTAAGAAAGTTTTAGTGAGTATTTAATTTTACTGGGTATGCTTTGGCTATTTATTCTATTGAATAAGCTTGAACATTTTACTTTGTTAGATTGAAATATTTTTACGCTTGAGTAGCTTGGGTTTTTTTTTTACTTCGAACACTCCACAAGTGAACCCCTTCACAAGTGCACGCGTGAGGATGCTTGCTAACATAGTAGTACATACGTGCATTGCAGCTTCGCTTTGTTTTTATTTTCTCTTGGGTTGGGATAGCGGTCGTCCTCACCTTGCTAGTTATATTTCAAAGCCCAATTATCCAGTAGGATATGTACGTTTTGTTGCAATTATTTGAAAACGTCCAAAGTAGTAAAGTGGACTCAAGTTGCAGAATTTATTGAATTTTAACACAAAGTGAAAATTTATTTTATCATGATGATCTATTTTTTTTAAGTTCGACAGGTAAAACTACATAAGATATCTTTAACCCCTTATTATCTAATACAATTTATAAAACAAAATGATTTGACATAATATAATTTTAAACACGTCTCCATCCTTTCAAAACCTTCTAGAAAAATTGCATCTCTCACAACCATTTTCATAACCACATATAATTGCGTCTGGACAACGCAAGAAAAATTTACAAGACTCCACAGAGTTCTCTAAAGCTGACATTGCCTTGTTGCTCATCTAAAAAGCCATAAAAAATAATCAAACAATTACCAATAGTTAAAAATCTCGCACAACCATTTTCACACGTTTCATTTATATTTTGTAACACTAACCTTGGAACTAATACAAATTTCTACAGCCTTTAGTTTCGGCATTTTTAAAAGACCATTCCAAATAACATCATCACCGAGTTCAGAACTGTAACAATAAGTGTCATATTTGATCTTGACCAAATCTAAAAACATTCCAAAAAATTTATAATGTTAGATTTTGAGTACGGAAAATATTAATGAATAACCAATTTTAAAAATAAATAATCTTCAAGTGATACGTATACATCATACCTCTCAAATTCCAAATCGGTTTGCGTTGTGGATTTTTAGATAACATAAAACATTCTTCATTTAAAATACTACCAAACATGCATGCAAGTTGTTCCAATTGTGGCCAAATTTCACAAACAGCAGCAACAGTCTTACAGCTTAATATTGTTTTAAGTATCCTAATAAAGGGCATCCATGTACCTAACTTTTGTAAACTACTTAATGAAAATTCACAATCAATCTCAATGTGCCTCAAGTTTTTACAAAAAATATCATCAGTCATTAGAGACGTCATCAAAACCAAATCTGTGCAATGCTTTTCATACCACAAGCTAATTTTAAACTCATTCCATATTCCAATCATTATTTCTTTTATCATTTTTCGATAAACAAAACATTCACGATCTATAGTTAACTTGACTAAATTTGGCATTGATTTTAAAAATGTTAAATTTGTCACAATTGTACCATACAGACAAATTTCTTCAAGTACACTCATTTTTGTACCATTTAAAAAGGGCATACGAAATGGTTCTGGTACTACTTTCGTCAAGGGAGCTCTAAATATTTTTAAATTCTTCAATGTTGCTGACATTGTTTCGAAAAATGGATCAATATTTCCATCCCATCCTCTCATTTGAGGATTATTTTTATAAATTTCCCACAAGTATGGTCTCAAATTAACTGACAAATATTCCAAGCACATAAATTTTGATACTAATTGACAAACAGGTACTACTGCTTCTCCTCCTGCCACCAAATCTTTTCCCACTTCCAAATTTTCATGGTAATCATACTTCAAAAAGAATCCAGCCTCCATTAAATCAAGCTGCTTAATTTTGACAAATCTCCGTAACTGGTCATCCTTAAAAAAAGTAACAAAACATTTTTTTTCAAATTCAGTAAACATTTCAAACAAAAGTGTGCAAACAGTTACTTTTTAAATCGAAATTTTCGAGACCACTATTATACTCACTTGTCTAATTAAATCAATTTCCTTTCCGTCGTAGGATACCAAACGTAAATTTGAATACTTAATTTGATATTGTTGTTCTTGATGAAATCCATTTTCGCCTACTTCTACACTGCTGCTGCTATTAACATTTCTTTTTATATTATTTAATACCGTATTCTTTACGTTCACAGTTTCAGTAACTACAACATTTTTTAGTTTAGGTAAAATTGAATCCAGTAATTGTAAAATTGGTTCCTTCCGCATTGCATTAAATGTACACTTTTCAAAACTAATATCTTCAATCTCTGACCCTATTTTTGTCCAAAATTCCTTCATGTAACCTCTTGTTTGACTAAAAAATCTCGAGTCCACTTCAAAACCAATAAACTTGTAACTTGTAAATGGCATCTTGGTAAACTTGTATATAAAAACATCATCACTACTAATAACACTACTTTCCTCATTTAATATACAGCTTGCGATTCTTGAAAACTTTTCAGACTTTATTCGAAAAACTGCTGCACTCTTTCTCCAATTTAATAATGTAGCCTCACGAAATGATTTTGAGACTTGTCTCAATTGTTTCAACTCATCACAACTTGGACTTAAATAATCCACAATTTTCCCCAAAATCTAAAAAAAACAACAACAAATAAACAATAAACCTTTAAAAACAAATATTTAAATTTATAAAAATCAATAACCATACAGTAAATAAATTAATTACCAATAAGTTATCAAATATTGGATGTCGTTGGAGCTCCATATTTTAAACAATCATAACGTAAGCAATCAGTTTTCGAAAATAACACTATTATACACAAATATCACAATATCCTTCACCAGTCAAACGCACACTCAGCTGATTATCTATACAAAAAAATACGTGGTAGCAACAATATTACCAAATACGATATATCAAGTGCACTACTACTGTGCTAGGTGAAGAGTATAGTGTAGCGTGCTACTATTATCCACTTTTAATGCATATGTACTGTTATACCCATGTGTAAGCACATTATCCATGTATCTTTAAACTAAAACAGCAATGCCCATCCGTTGTTAAATATCCGTCCATCCACAAATATCCATCCATCTACACATATACATATGTATGTAATATGATGTATTTATTATATATCCAAATATTATTATTATTATATCCATCCATTATTATATGTATGGATATGATTTCACTTGCAATATGTGCCAACTCGCTTATAATTATACGGGCCTTTGTTCCATTGTGACACAAGCTCGTGTTGTTGATGTAAATTGACGTGCAGGGATTCTTACGTAAACATAACGTCTGTATGTAAATACTCTAAATTGGACACTTTTTTAAACAAGCAATTTTCTTTCTCAGCAAGCGCTCACATTCACACTAAAAGATTTCGAATGAGGTTGTTATGGGCCACTTGTTTAATTTTTAAATTGCATATTTCGAAAAGGAAATTCTCCCAATTCAACAACCCGAATACTGGAATTCAATGATTTAACCCTTATACTCAGTTATTGTAATGCTAAATTGTGCGTTCCGTGTGTGTGTATGTGTGTGTGTTGTTATTGATACAAGAAAACCCCAATCAGAAGAAATGGTGCGAAAGTACTCCTCTAATGTTTTGTAGTATCGAGTAAAAATTTATTATCTTTTACAAAATGCGGGCACAATATTAGTGAGAATGGCTTAATTTTCAAAATAATACAAATGGTCGTAAACTAACTTTTAAATAACTGTCAATTCTTTTATGGAATTTCCCACATTTAAAATTCACTCAGGCAAACTAAAGGAATCCAGTCTGAACTAACTAGCGGATAGTGACAGGTTTTTGGTTATAAATTTCAAAACAATTTTTTCCATTAGATGTTAATGAGTTATAGCTCGTCTCATGGAATTTATATTAAATGGTTCGTTTGTTTGAATTCATATTCGAGCAAACGACTTTTGCCATCAATTCATTGAATAATTTTGCCTCCAAGAAACGTTTTAGTTTGGTGCGTCACTTAAAGGCAATGATATTTAGTCATATTAAAATAAATGTTATAATGCAAAATACATTTCACTTTTAAAGCTAACGTAATAATCAACTTTTTTTAAACCTAGATTGTTTTAATAATTATATTATCACCTTGTGTGAAGTAATCATCATTATCATATTTGTATACATAAATGTAATTTCACAGCATCTTCATTATTTATCTTCAGGAATATTCTACACAACCATAATACGAAAAATACATGGAAGTAAAGAAGTCCGACTATTATAATTGCATGCTTTGTTGTAATGAATTACGTTTATTAACAAATATCTTCCAAATAATTCTGCCAAATTTATCCTTTTTGTACTCATATCGAATCATTGGATTTGTTCTTAAAAAGTTGATATTTAAAACTTTAAGACTTTTTACTAAACTCCATATATTAGAATCCTGCATACGATTTTCAAATCCACCAAACTCGATATTTTCTCGCCCTTCCGTAGTACAACTTGAACCACTATAAGGCCCATTTTTTAACAAAGCATTTCGTTTCAAGTTTCCATCAGCAGCAGCCGTGCCATTTTCACCAAATATTCTACAAGATTTATCGAGAGGAAGCGATATGTCCAGAGTAACCCAATATGGTTGGGATACTCTGGAGGATTTTTACCTTGCACTGAATTTTATAAAAAAGCTCAAAATGATTCCAGTGCGCGTTTTTTTCGAGATGTAATATACAAGTCTAAACCCCATCCACAAATCTCAAGTCTTCTGCAAAGTCCGTTATTATCCCTGAACAGTCTAGTGCATTCAAATATTAAACACTTTGAAACTTTATTTGCAAAAGAAAAAAGAAGCTGGAAAGTTGAAGAAATTTGGGGAGATGCTTTCCAAAATCATTTTTTTGCTCGACAAAACAGTCTTATTTTTGAGGATTTAAAAAAATGTTTAAAGACAGCGTGGGTTTTGCCCTGGGCAAAAGCTAATAAATTATCAACGTCATTGAAAAGATTAGGGTTGCACTCGGACGTGGGGAAAGAAACGTATTCGAAGGAAGAAATTGGAATAACGATGGTGGGCGTATTACCAAGACATGTGCTAGCCAACTATGCATTTAAATTTGAATCTGGGATTTTTAATTGGTGGCATGACCTAATCATCAGCTTAGTATCTGCTAACGAACCCCTGAATTATAAACCAGTTAACCAAAAATGAAGGGAAATGCATCAGTAATTTTTATTGTGTGGCTGGTTGGAGCAAGTGCAAGCGGTTTATTATTGGGAGCAGAAAAACTTTATCAGTAGGGTATATATTAGAAGGATTTTCAATAAGATTAAAATTCAGCTAAAATTTGTTTTCATATATATGGTATGGTTATTTATATCGATGAAGTTAAGGACCAGAAAGTTATTTTAGGCATAACACTGATCGCCCAAGCAGGCTTAGTGCAATACAGAGATAAGTTTTTCTTTTCTTTTATGATTATACGTCCCAATACCTTACTTAATTTTAAAATAATCGGTATAAATTCACAAGCAAACAGACAAGGGATGGTCGATGAAAGCATTAGTTCAATCCAATCAATTCTGTTTCTAAAATGTGACCATTGAGGAAACGTTTCTGAGTAACGTGACATCAATAAATAAGCTGACAATACAAAAATTCACAATGTAGATTATTCACATCGCGCAGTTTTTGTAAATGAAGAAATACTTATGCAGTTTATAAATGGAAACTTTCAAGATTGTTACATTGTTCTCGTTATAAATATTGTGTATCTATTGTATAAGATGTCTTTTTTCATAACAAGATGTATTTGCTTTGTCTAGACAGCCTTTTAGAAAACAGTTAAGCCATTTTTAACGTCTTCGTGGTCAACAATTCCTTATAGAATGTAATACGCAGTATTACGCAGTATTCGGCAAAATTCCCACAGCGTTTTCACAAGAGTATTGTGAAGGTTAAATTGAGCGCGTTTTGGATGCTATTATTCTGGTGCAGCTGAGTGACGTGGGATTGCTGTGAGCAACATTATTGAGTTTCGAACGCTCAAGTGCTTCATAATTGCAAAATTTGATTTTGTTTTCATAATATGGTATTATATGTTAAAGAAACACACTGTGCCAAAAATTAGCTCAAACGGGTGCACGACGTAGCTGGGCGGTGGCAAAACGTCCGAAATCTCAAAAATTGCATATCTTCTAAACAGATTGCCAAAAATTCCTGATTTTTGTTTGGATCCTCAGGCATGATAATACAACTATACATGAGAAAAAACTGCAATATTGCTTTAGATTAAGCATGGCAAAATTTGAAAAAACTGAAAAGTTGGGAATCGGCAGTGAAAACAGTCGTGTTCCTATTCGAATTTTAATTTTTTAAATGGACCTTTTTTAGAGATTTTTATGTGCTACCTAACAAAGAAAACGTTTGAAAAATATTGAGCCATTTGGAAAAAAATTTAAATTTCCGCAATTTTCGTGACATAAAATTTTCGGTCTTGCTTCTATTGCTTTTTGTCAAACAATAAAAACTTTTATGTGGGTTTGTTTAAAGCTGAATGTAATAATACCTCACTAACTTAGTTTTAAGCATTATAGAACATTGAAATGGCCTTTTCAAACGGTGGCTAATGACGGTTCTCGTATGCATGCTCACATAAACACCAAAGTTGGCCATACCGGTTTTTTAGGCACATCGGTGAGAAAAATCTTTAATAAACGATCAAATACAAAGCAGGAAGTCAAGACGGCGACCTTTATGAATCAGATGCCACCAGAAATGTTCGGTCTGAACGAATGGGAGGATGATGGTATTCTTGCAGAGGTTCTGGCAGCATCCAACACATTGATAACGATAGCAAATCATAATCGCAATCGTCTTTATTAAGACCAAAAATTATAAACAATCTATATTGTTATTTCTTGTTAAAATTTAATTTTCATAGTATGAAAAGTTAGTAATGTCGTGCCTCGTAACGCAGCGCATGCTTTGTTCGAATACTTACTTCAAAGGGCTTGATCCAACTGATGTAAATAATGGTAGCGGCAGTGGCAGGAATACAGACGAAAACCGAGGATAATTTACCTAAACTTTTACTAAAAATGTTTTATCAAGCCGTGTTCAAGAATGACGCGTTTTATAAAAATAGAGACCAATAGTGCAATAAGTATCTTTTTTACTGATTTTTTAAGTTTAGAAGTAAAAAAAATCATCTAAACATGAGGTAAACATGTGCCAGAACTCATAAAAAATGTAAAAAAGAAAGCCGGCTGCGCCGGCGGATATTCACTTCCTCAGTTGACCAATTGCAATTGATCAATACAACACCATCATATAAAAATATGGAAGATTTGTCATTTTATTAAATCACTTTTTTAAATGAGCCATATTTTAAAAACTATTGAGTTTTAGACTATGATCTTTGGACAAAGTTTGATCCCAATGCTTTAATCTATCGATTAGTACAATGAAAAAATTCGCCTATTTGAAATACATGTAACCGTTAATTGGCCTTTACTCAAACACTATTGCACCGATTTGGCCCAAAATCAATAGGCTTCTTCTCATGGACCATATACATGTATACACCAAGTGTCATGTCAATTGGTCAAGATGTTTGGAAGATAATGCGATCACAGACAGACAGACAGATCGACAGACAGACTTTCATCCCATACCATTCTGGCACTTAATAAATTATATTTTTTGCCCATGTAAACTTTATCTGTATGTTTCTCCAAAACTATTGAGTATTAGACTGATTCTACGTCATATAGCCTACTACCACATTGTCAACTTTCAGATCGACATTGTCAAATAACGTACACTCTGTCCCAGCGGGTTAAGGCACCCTTGTTTTTTTTCATAATATATCCTATGAATGTGGACGAACTTTCAAACTGCTATGTGGGTTTATACTGGGAGAGGTCTAAAGTAAATATATGATAATTCCCAAATTCAGGTATATAAATAAGTACAAAGTACAAGTACATGCACTTCTTAATAATTGTTCAGCAAAAAATCAAAACAGTAAACTTTTTTGTAAGTGTATTTAGTTTGATGATTGAATTGGGATTTAACATATTTTAAAATGAACACTAATTTATATACTCATACTTATATTTATAATAAACCCATCAAGCTAAGTGTAGCAAAGTGACGAAGTAATAAGTAACAAGTAAGCCCAAAACATTGATAGGGTTTATGGTGATTCATCTGTAAATATATTTCAGTGTGTATTAAAATGGGTTTTGGTTAATTGTTTTCTGCTTGTGTGAATGCTCTCAGATACTTAGTTATATTGTGTTTGCGGTAGCAAGTCTATGGTGTTCTCTGCTTTCAAATATTACTTCTATGTTCCACAACAAACTTCATGGGTATTACGACGATCTCAAATACTATCAAATTACTGCAATTTCTGTCAGGTACTTGAAGACGTTTATAGA
This sequence comes from Entomobrya multifasciata, assembly GCA_034693345.1. Lineage (NCBI taxonomy): Eukaryota > Metazoa > Arthropoda > Collembola > Entomobryomorpha > Entomobryidae > Entomobrya > Entomobrya multifasciata. The sequence continues at coordinate 10,639 of JAQFXM010008194.1, forward strand.
AACTACAATTGGCGTTGGCATGTCAGTTGTGTTTTGGTTGTTTGTAGTAGTCATATGGATTTCGATAAAATTCAGGTGACTTTCAGGAAATTTCGTATCAGGTTTCCTTTGTGTTTGTGGAGCTCTCTTTGTTATAGCACGTATCTATAACAATTCGAAAGCAATTGTCAAAAGGCCAGAGATAACTTACCTTAAAACCTTACAGGTAGTCAGGTATAAGGTACAGGTAAAGGTACTACCTTTACTTGTACCTTCTACCTTACAGAAATTGTTGGTTTACCTATTACCTGTACCTTCTACCTTAAGGAATTCCTAGTTTACCT
>JAQFXM010008195.1:0-10961 GCA_034693345.1 Entomobrya multifasciata
TTTGAAATGAAAGTAAAGCCAAGTCCCCGATTCGTCCTATTAGGCTTCCTATACGCGTGGGGTGCCTTCGCAATGGCCAACACCTTCATAACATTTCTACTACTGGCTCTATTGACCATTTCAAGCTGCTCCATATGGACTCAAGCTACAATGCCGAAAAATGCCCGGAGTAGTCGAGAGTTTGAAACTGAACAACTTGGGGTTTTGCATTGTGACCAAATTCTCAGAATATATCGCTATCATCAAGTCATGTGCAATTACCTGAATGCTATTATTGGCAAATTTAGAATAGCTATTCATTTCGGGTTGCTTCATATGGTTTTCATTATGAGTACTTATATACTACTTCGTAACTTTGACATGTTTTTGTCCATGGGGGAATATGAGTTGATAGGAATTTTTGCCATTGTTATGGTGTTCGTTGTGATCATTTGTAAATTGGAATGTGTCTTTATTGGCAATATGGTTGAGACGTCAGTCACAATGAAAAAGAGACTATTGACATTGTCCAGTGGTAGAAGGCATTATGTTTTCAAAACTGCAAAATCATTTCAGATTCTGGTAGCTAAATCCACATATCCACTGTTCACCGTGAGTAATGAGACTTACCTGGAGTTCTGGAATGTGAGTGTTGATCACATTGTAAATTTGTTATGCACGTAAATAAAATAAAATGCACAAAAATAGCTTATCTTAAAGTAAGGTTAATGTTGAATATTCTAATCTAAGAAATATTTATTTCATATTTTTAAAGAATAAACTTGATAATCCTTACAATTTATGTTAATGTTCAACTGTTTTCTTAAAGTTAATTAATTATTGCGAAAAATGAAAGTTTTCGAAAGATTATTGTAACTTGTGGTATGGTATGTTTTTTCAATCATGGAACATTTTTTTTCTTCTAAAACACTAAACTTGGTTCTAAACATACATATATATGTCATAAAGTCATTTTTAAGTAGTAATGAACATTCATAATTTTTTGCCTATACAATAGTTTTGTAATAGTTTTGAGTTTGAGTCACAATTTAAGTAATTTACATACAATGTTAGTTTCTTTGTTTTGTTTTTTTTGTTCTTAAATATTTTAAAATTTAGGCCAAAGTGCAGCCATTGTTATCACTGTTAATGTTGTTGCCGTTAGTATTACTATTAGTATTAGTACTATTGCTAGTTGACTCGTTTACCGGTAACGGTACACTACTACTAGTTGAATTGGAAGTGGCTGAGCTTGCTGTTTTTGTAGGTGTATTGCTCTGAGATTCTTTCTCTTTGGAAGCTGCGGTTGCAGAAGTAGCTTTATTGGTGATGGTTGTCGTAAAAGAAGATAAAATATTGTCACCCTTTTCAGCAATCTCTTGAAGAAGACGATGATGAGGTTGCATTTGTACCACTGGAGTGAGCAACTTGATTAAATGCTCAATTTCCCCTTTAATTTCCTCATCAGTTGCGCAACTCATGTGTCTATACTCCAAGACTTCATGGTACAACTGCAAAATTTCCTGATACTCTTGTCGTATAATTTGACATTGCTTTTCTTGATGTTCCTCGCTGGCTAGTAACTCTTGACTCATGTTGACAAGGAACCTGCTCGGATTTTGCATGACTGTTACGAAAAATTCAAGGCGAGCCATTCTCGTGCGAGCATAAAATAGTAAGTAGCGGGCTATAATAAAAAATATAAAAATTGTTAATGACTTTTCTGTTTATTTTTGTAAAACATATTTACAAATAAGCTATATAGCTTACCTCTGTGAAAGGATAAACCTGGAGATACTACGCTTCTAACGTACAGCGCATGGAAGCATATAGAAACGAAGTATTCACATGTCATGCAAATTTCCTCGGGACTCTGTCCCCGGAATCTGACATCCGGATCCTTTGCCCACTCTTTCATAATGGCATCTTCAGCTTGAGTAACAATCCAGTGGTTATTATGCACCAGACTTTTGCAGTTTTCCAGAAATCTGGAGAGCAAAGGCACCGGTTGTATTTGCACCGATATTGAGTTCAACCTGCTTTCAAGCGCCTTCACAATCCCTTCCATTCTTTGAGCTGTTTCCATATGCCCGCACAAGTCACATCGCCATTTTGACTCGGCATCAGTGGGAGACTCTGGTAGTTTATAGCCCACCATACAGTTCTCACAGAGAACTCCACTGACCAATGCTCCCAACTCTGTACGATCCAAGCACCTACTACATTTACACACAAATCCACCCACGCTCCGAAATATTTCTTCTCGTTTAGTTGTCCCATAAATGGAGTACTGACTGGAATAACAGACGGTTATCATATCGCCCACCTTGATGTCACTACTAGCTTTAATGAGTATTCTGTGCGTGGGGTCTTCCGTTAAAGTCCACCTAATCAGAGTTAACACAACACAACTATAATTTCGTACCCGTTAAAAATAGCTCAAATTTAAATTTAAAATTAGCTAACCAGCAATTCGGCGTGCAGGAATGAGCAATCATGCTGGCGTCCACAAACAAGCAAATGGAACATCCGGAAAATTCTCCTTCATTGCTAAAGGTATTACTGAAGGCATTAATGTTGATAATGCTTAAAAGCTTGCAGCACTCTTCCCGAGTGCCTAGTTCTGATTCCAACTCTGGAAAAACATCCTTGATGTCATCCAAGAGTAAATTGAAGTTCCAAGGAAGTTGACCCAGAGCTGTTTCGCATTGTAGCTTGAGCACATGTTGAGTCCACAGTTTGTAATTGCGCTTTTTTACGAGTAAACAGCGAATCAATTGGACTAGCACGGAGGCAGTCACAATGTTCATCTGTTCACCAGGCGGAGGATAAGGCAATCTTGTTTCCACAAAGAGTTGGCACTCATTTTGACTGTGAAAGGACATCTCCTCGCATTCCGAACAACAAATTGGCCACGTGCATTTGGAACACCGTTTCAGCCCGAATTTCATGTAGTCCTCAATGTCATCCCCTTCCGTTGCGCGGTCCATTGGTTTCTTCTTCTTTCTGGGCATATGCATACAGCATCCTAAGCAGAGTGGCTCTTCAAACGTCACCTTGTCATCTATAGGCCAGGGGGCACACATCATTGGCATCTCTTCCAAAACTGTGGCCTTTTTCGTGATGTTAGCTGTTGTAACAACATATCTTCCATAGTCTGGGTGAACCTTGATGGAAAACAGACCACCCGCGGAGTACAATTCTGGCTCTTTGATGGCACCTTGTTGGTCCTCCCCCTGTTTAAAAATTACCATCCTCTCTGTTAAATTTCCACCATGCTCAAAATAGGAGCTTGAACAGTAAAGGCCTGCATACTTACGTTATTGTCCTGAACCAATGCCATCCCTGCACCTTTCTGAGTATTTAATGTATTTTGAAACTGGTCACACTTTCCTCCACATTTCCCCTAAAACTAAAAGAAAGACTTGAAAAAATTCATTGCAAAGCTTTCAAATGAGTACTCAGCAAAGGTGAGGGAGAAACTGGTGAAAATTTTGGAGCATACATTTTTTTTGAAGTGTTTTATTTTAGGCACATATATGCATTCATGCCACATGCTTTGCTTTCCCTGCTGATTGCCTTTTACTTTCTCGGGATCCCATGTTCGCAACATCGAAAAATCCGTCATGTACATTAGCATCAGTATACCTATTTGAAAACATGCTCTTTTGTGTAAATCTGCTGAGCTTAGCAAAATAGCTGGGAAAGGGAAAAAATCGATACATTTCCGTAGCATTTTGGGCTGTGTGGAACAGGAGGAGTGGTAGTGGTGCAAATGATGACAATATATTAGGCACAGAATGGGACACAGAAGGGAAAGTAGGCGAGGTGTGGACTTTTGTCATGTGTAACGCGTACTGTTTTCTATTTTGTGAGGATGAAGGCCGAGCAATGCAGCTGTTTCACTGCAGTATTTTCCTGGAACATGATGATCATGATTACAAATGGGCCTACTTTCCACTTTTCCTTTGTTCCTCGTCTTATACAATATGCCAGTAGGAAACTTTCTCCTTGTCCTGCCATAAGGTATCTAACGTGACAAAAGGCAAAAGCTCCTTCTTATGCAATATGCATGTTTGCTTTATCTTATCTTTTTATATTGATCAAACTTTTTATTTTCCTAAATTATGAAAGGAGTACACATAAAAATAGTTGATGAACATGGATATTATAAAATGCAATAAAATTGAACGATCAAAACTTTTCCCATTAAAATTCATATTTTTAAGTTAAGTAGCTGGTGGTTGGGATAGTTTTGTTCGCCAGCCGATAAAAAAAATGTCAGAAGAAGAGCAGCCTCCACCGCTCTCTGGAGCTGAGGGGGATGAAGACAACAATTCGGGGACAGCGGAGGACACTGCTGTTAGTGATGGAGGGGACTTTTATGGGGATGAGGACTATGACGAAGAGTTGGACTTTGGAAATTATGATGAGCATGGTAAAAAATATGTTACGGAAGAAGCCAGAAGGTAAAAAAAAGTTTTGTAAATGTTGGAAACTTTTGAAAAAGAGAAAATAAGAGATTTTATATAAGAAATTGATTTTCACAGAGCCAAACAAAGTGTTTCCGTTGGAAAATATTATTCTTCCTCAGAAGAAGCTTCGTCGTCACCCACCCCGTCTCCTATTAATGTGGACAAGCTCTTTTCGAGTTATAAGGAATTTAGGGGAGAGGATGATATCTTTGGTTCAGATTGGAAAGTTCATGATAACACCACATCTGGTAATGATTTCAACTCGAGGCTTGACCTAATTAGAAGTGGACTAGGCATGGATGATTCAATTGAATCAAGTTCGCATGAAGGAAATGAGGAAGAAGACGAAGATGATGAGGAAGAGGATGAGGAGGATGAAGAAGAAGAGCTGGAGTTGGATCTAATGAGAAGACCCTCTGGTCTACCCAGAATAACAAGTCAAGAAGATTTTGATATGGAAGTTATGCAAATTCCTGAAGAGGATGCAAGGCAAAAGTTGGATAAATTGGCGGAGGATCCGGGCAGACGAAGGGATACAATTTTAAGATATTTCCCTGAACCATCAGATTTACCTGATGGGATTCATCCAACTGACAAGGAATATGAAAGCCGTGCAGTGGCAAGAATGGATAGATGTCCAAGTATTGAAAGTTTCTTCCGATTGAAGAAAGTGATTGATGTACACTTTTACTTGCATCCTGGTGGACGTATGATTTCCAGGGATTGTCGGTTAGATGCCACTGTTTACCAGCTTAAAAATGCGATCTCGATATTCGTTCAAGTTCCTGCAGATCATTTGGATTTACGAAGAAAACGAAACTTGGTGGCAGACAACAGAACGTTGATGGAACTGGGAGCAGGTCCCCGAACTAAAATGAAGTTTACTGTTGAAATCAACAAAAGAATTCCTGGAAATTATAAGCTGAAAATGCCAAAAGACAAGGAGGTCTACGAACCAAGGGAGGAGATAAGGACTGTTAATGTTGGTAAAGGAAAAACTGTTCAGGTGACCGTTGTGTACCCAACAGAGCCGAAACCGAAGCTTGGAGGTTATCAGGATAGCCGCACAGGTCAAAAGTATTTGCATGCTAGTAGCAGTACCATTACAATAGATGTGGACCAGTGGGAACAGTCAGATAAGCATAAAGCGGTTCAAGCATTTAATGAAAAACAAGCTTACACACAAACTCGCCAGGATTTTGCACAGCAAATGGACAGGGAGGATTACTACGTGAGTAGTATAAATGATAGATATATCCGTGCGAAAAAGTACATAACTTATGCGGAACTAGAACGAAAACGGAGAGCAGCTATTATAACCATTCAACGGTACTGGCGGGGGTGGTTGGCCAGAACGGAGAGGCAACGAAGACTCGAAGGTCTTATCATGAGAATTCAATGGGCAGAGAAAATACGGAAAGGCAGAATTGATCAGAGATATGCTATTATGGATGATGAAATAAGGAGACAAGAGTGTCCGTCGAGAATGGTGGATATTGAGTTGCTGTATAGAGCTATCAACTTGTGGAGGAAGGAGCAAGAAGAGTATGTAGTTCGGAATCGGTGGGGAGCTGAGCGTAAAGCAGCGTTGGCGATTTTAACGGAAATGGAAGCAGATTTGCTGTTGGACTTGGAGAGAACAAGAAAGAGAATTAAGGAAGATGGCAGGGATAACTTGATTGAAGCACAGTTCAGTAAAATGGGGAAACCCAAGAGATGGCTGGGAACTAAAACGGACACATTTATTACAATGGATACTAAAGAGAGGTTGAATGTGAGACAGCTTCATCACACGTATAGGGATCTTAAGGAACCTGTGGAAGGAGAGGAAGCTCTGAAACAGAGACTGGAACTTCTTGGAAGAGTCAATGAAATGATTAAGGGAAATACAAGCAAACTGGGAATTATGCTGAGTGACTTGATCACCAGAGAGTTGACCTATTTACGAATTAATTGTTCGAAAAAGTTGGTGACAAGCTTGAGGAAAAGAATTGCCAATTGCTTTTTCCTCTTGTGTCAAGATCCTCTGTTTAATCCGGAAGCTAAACGAATTCAAAAGGTGCCATTTGACTATACCAAGTTGCGTAAGGATATGGTGCAGTGTAAGGGCTGCAGACGAATGCAGTATCGGGATGAGTTTACCATTCAAAGAGGAACAACGCTTACTAGCCGGTGTCATGCTTGTATGGGATTGTATAGGACAGCGATTCTTCGTGTTGACCTTAATTTGTACAGACATATGCTGGATGAATTACGAAAAGATGAGTTGGCTGCTGGCGTTACAAACTCGGTCACTTTTCTTATTGATGCGTTTGACTTGCAGTTTTTGGTGGAGCAGATCTGGCATGGACAATCGGCTCTCAGTGGGATTGACAATAGGTACTTGTTGAGATTGTGTAGATGGGTGAGGGGGCAACCGTGGACTCCCTGGAATTGTGTGCTGTTGACAGAGGAGGAAGCTGTTAGTCATTTGCAATTGGATAACATGAAGGACGTAAGTTTATATTTTGCATAAAGCGAGTTTATTTGTAAAGAAGATGTGTGATTGGCACCCGCGACAGTTATGTGCTAAGGCTAAGACAGAATGATGAAATTGTTAATTATTTCATTCATCATAGGCATACCGGGATTCGTTTTTCCACAAAGTGTTCGTAAAGCAGTGCACTGCGAAAACCTATTTTGAAGGACTAGCGAAATTGGCTATTGGTCTGGATGACAGGATCTCTGAAGGCTGTGCTCGCTACAAGGAAAGAGAAAAACAATTGCAAAAAGCCCGAGAAAAATTCAAACGAAGAGCAAGATTCATAAAACTATTTGCTTTCAATAAATAAAATGATGATTGATTGTACTTTCACATTATTTCAATGGTCTACTTAATAATGAACAATGCTGATGATTTGTTATAAATAAAAAATATAATTTATTACAATCAAAATTGAAGTAATTTAAATACACATTTTTGGAATTCAATTTCGCTTTGCTGTTCACATAAATTATTGGCCATTACGACGGTATGAAATGGCTGATCTTACTACGGCTTCACATCCAGGTACCTGGTCGGCGTGATCACATCCCTTGATGTCTGGATTGAAGGCGGTGCCAGCAGGACAGTTTTGTCTGACTTTCTGGAATCCCTTTCCACGACGTACGCATTGGTAGAACCCGGTACAGTTACCCTCTGGGAAAATTCCTTCTTCTGTACATTGTCCAGATGATGGGGCCCCTGTAGGCCTTGTAGTTCGGTCAGTGACTTCATAATTAGATTCGGTTGTAGGGCGAGGTCGAGCAGTTCTTGTTGGCCGTGAAGGGCGGTCGCCACTTGAGGTAGTTGTTTGCTGTGGATAATCTCCTGCGTCAGGTACCGGTGTTGTACGACGAGGTGGTCTTGAGGTACGTGTAGGACGTGGGCGGCCGGTGGTCGGATTAGTTGAGTGTTGTGGATAGTCTTCTGCATCAGGTGCAGTTGTGGTGCGACGAGGTGGTCGAGAGGTTCTTGTAGGTCGTGGACTTCTGGTAGTTACTTCTTCCTCTGGATATTCATAATCTGGAGCGGCTGTGGTGGTGGTACGACGAGTTCTACGTGGACGGCGAGTAGTTGTGGTGTCCTCGTCGTAGTATTCATATTCAGGTGTGGTGGTAGTACGACGAGTCCTTCTTGGTGGTTTAGGACGGCTGGTTTCCGGTTGGGGTTGATCAGATCCAGAAGGGCTATTTGGGGGTACTACCTTAGGCCTTTGGGGTATCTTGGGCATACCACCTCCATTCAATGTATTTACAATAGTCTTCAGTAAAATGTACTTTTCACCGTGGCACTTTCCGCGGAAATCATCAGTTTCCAAGGACCAGACCATCGCACCCCCTAAATCCATGTCGCGGGCGTATTCAGCCTTGTAGTATAAGCTTTCAACGTCTTCATAACCAATCCAGTTTTCGCCATTGTAAGCATAAGGAGCTTTTACAAATGGATCAATACTAATTCTCCATTGATCTCTTTCAGTCATGTACTTTTCGCAGATTTCATTGTACCCCCAGATACCATCTTGACGGGTGTAGGGTCCTTGTGGAATTCCACCATTGGTGGGAGCATATAAACCATTCTCATCAGGATTAGTCAAAGTAAATCCACGACCGTAAAGCGCCATTCCCATAACAAGCTTCTCTTTGGGGAGACCAGCCTCAAGCCAATATGTCACGGTGTCGTTAGCATTAAATGTGAGTTCAAACGTATGATCCATTGGATGTCGATACAAGGGAGTATTATGACCAGTAAACTCGTGTCCTTCCCAAACTAAAAAAAGAAGAATAAAATGGAATAATTAATTAATGAATGATAATGACGATAACTTCTTTGCTAAATAAGTGCTACTTACATCCGTGATAATCGTAGCACATCACATTTATGAAATCCAGATGCTTGGAAATTTCTGGAACATTGTAAGCAATTTCAACAGTTTTTGTGTTGGGACTAACGGCTGCAGTTAACAAAAAGCCTTGTCGAGTACGGTCCAGTTCTTGACGAAGTTCACGAATCAGTTCGGTGAAACTTTCTCTATCTTCTGGACGTCCACCTCGTTGTGTTGGATATTCCTGTAGAAAATAGGGGCAATATAAGACAACATCATTTGTACCTAGAGACTAAGTTTAGATGTAAAAACATCGTACCCAGTCAACGTCAAGACCATCAAAGTTATATTTCCTCAAAAATGGAACAATACTCTTGACAAATGTCCTTCTTGCCGAAGGATCCCTTGCCATGTCTGAGTAATTCGCAGATCCTTCATTCCATCCACCGATGGCAATAAGGGTTTTCAAATCCGGATTCATCTTCTTGAGATCAGTAAATTTTTTGTACCCACTTTTGCCCCCTCCTTGTTCTGGGGTAAGGTCACCCCATGGATCAAATACTGTGATTTCATTGTTTTCCAGCTTGGTAAAGCCGTACATGACGTGGGTACAAAGGTGAGGATCAATGTCCTCCATTTCAAATTTACCGTCTCCAGGGCGGTACACAGCCCAGGTGCCAACGTAACAAACCATTCTCTTTCCGTTGGCAATGCTATCTAAAAAATGGATAGAAACTGATTGTTAGAGCAACAAGTTATGACATTTCAAAATATGTCAGGAATCTTAAATGAAATTTGTCTTACTCCGCCTTGCAGCTACGGCACCGATTGCCGCAAGGAGCAATGAGATATGTACAAGTCGATTCATTGTTGAAGACTAATTTAGCCCGATTGTTCCAATCGAAGAAGGAACAAAAAGTAGCTGTAAAAATTCTAGGTTTCATTTTTATATACCAGAATAAAACTCCCTTGGCGCAACAAAGTAATCAAATTCTGTGCCATAACAGTTTTTATTGTTTTCATTGAGTTTTAATTAGAAACAATTAACCGAGAAAACTGATCACATTTCCATGCAAATCCAGACATAAAAAGAGGAAAAAATAATTGTGGTACATGTGGGACATGTGCATGCCTACCGCATACCCTATCATATTATTCCACAGTTGACATTGTCGGCTTCAGTTGGCACAAATTCATTAATTCATTGTAATAATCAAACTGGTAGGTGGTGGCTTGACTTGACTGCATTGTTTTATGTGCGAATATTATTTAAAAAGTAGAATAAGTTTTTGCAACGATATTGCAACGATCGCGGTAATGCATTTTATGATCAGATCATTCACAGTCATCGTTAAGTTATGACGGTGGTGGAGTGTGCAGAATAATAATATTTTATGGCACATCTGCTAAAACGTAGATTAGGGAGATTAAGAGATAAAATTGATCATGATGAAGACAAAAATTATAGCGAGTACGTAAACAAGAGAGATTCAGTCAAGGTCCGAAGTCATCGTGCAAAATTATGAATACTTATGTATTTTCTTACAATAAAGATCGGTCCATTTTTGCTTCGGTCGATTGTTTCATTAGAACCTAATATATTTAGATTACATGTCTAATAAGGAAAAATTATTACATGACGCATTCATATTACATTGTGAACTTAATTGAAAATGATTTTTGCCCTGTTTAAACTTTCTTTTAAAACACAAAATTATGTCAAACATAAAAAATAAAGTTCAGATGAGTATTACAAAAACAAAATTTAATAATTTTAAATCGTACAGATAACAATATAGTTTAAATTTTGAATTATTATGTTTAACTTTTGGATGGTATTGTTTATTTTAATTTTGTCCATTAGGACGGTATGAATCGGATGCTGTTATTTTTGCAACACATCCTGGCACCTGATCAACATGATCACATCCCTTGATATCAGGGTTGAATGCAGTTCCGGCAGGGCAACTATGGCTATATTTGGCAAACCCCTTTTCACGTTTGACACATTGATAAAATCCGGAACAGTTTCCTTCCGGAAAGATACCTTCTTCTTGACATTCTCCATTAGCTGCTGGTGGTGCATTTGTTGCACCATTGCTCTCAGTAGTAGTCCTTTGTGTAGTAGTACGTGGTGGTTGGTTTGGTGAATCCGATGGAGGAG
>JAQFXM010008196.1:0-10959 GCA_034693345.1 Entomobrya multifasciata
GAGGTGCTAAGTGGGTGGGTATGTTGGATGTTGTTGTGACATCCTATGTTGACTGGGGTGTGTTGTAATGTTAAAACCACGTGACATGTGAGAGTGGGTGGTGGTGACGAAAAATGACGTATTTATGGACGACCCCGTTTACTCGGTTATGGATGAAAATATGAAGTCCCTAATCGGGACTTAATAAAACAAATCGTGTTTCAGTTGTATATGAAATAAATCATAGGTAGTAATCTAGATAAAATTGGTTGTTCCGTAATAGATTGTTTGATAATAAATTGATAATTCGAAACAAACTTGTGTCAGATAAATGCCATATCATTTTTTAACTAGAATACAAGCATGTGTAATCGTTTGCATTTAAACCTCAAAAAAGGTTGAAAAGAATGTTGATAATTGAATGAAAGTTTTAAAAATAAAAATGGTTATCAACGACATGGAAATATATTATGTTTGATGGTATAACATTAATGCACTAATTAAATTTACAATTCATAAGAGCCAACAATTGTCAAGAATGTTCAAAGAACTTTGTTGAATAAATGTTTTATTACTATATACCAGGTGAACGACAAAAATAACAAATTATAACTTTAAGCTGCATTAAATACTGAAAAAAACTTGGACGTATTTATGATTGTGTACATTTGAGTGTTCTTCTAGTACGTTTATTTAAATCAGCATATTTCTTTATTCATTCACTAGGGAAAACGTTACGTGCGTATTTATTTAATAGTAGATGGTGGTTACAATTCTGGGTAGCTAACTTATTATGACTTAATCAAAAGCGATATATTGTAATTACTGCAGCGTAAACTAACATTAGTATTGTAATTTTGTATAATTCTACTCCTCAGCGTCTAGCTTTATAATACTTCTATTCCATTCTAATACAGTTACACGTGAGCCACGTGATGTGACTCAATTACAATGTAGTTAATACACAAGTCTAATTCTTTTCTAACTCTAATAACCAAAGAAACTGGTTGTGCAATCCTTTGTTAGACTTATGAAAGCTAAAATCACAATACAAATATATTTACATTCAACTTTAACACGTAGTGCAACCAAAATTTACTATATGCACTACACTCTGCAATTTACAGCTCAGTGTATAAAAAGTGATAACCTCGGCACATGCTTTAGAATCAATGATTTCGTAGCTAAAATATTCAGATGCAATGTTGTCTAAAATGATTATACATTTTTTGATAACCGTATTGCCTTTGGTTTGTTCAAAGCAAAACTTTGTACTTTTTGACTATTACAGTTTGACTCAAAACGACGTCTCCAGGGTACTTCAAAAGTTTTCAAAAATGCGTGATATTTACGGTTCCTACGCTCCATTTTACATTCCAACTATAGTTTTTGCAAACACAATAGCAAAAGCAGCAAATGCAACACTTCTTGCAAAATCTCAAGCCGATAGTTCAGACCTGTTAAAAAATTCTCCGATTATTTTACCATCTGTCCAAGTATTCGATTCATACAAAAGAACAACGCACTTCATTTGGACGGAATACAGAAATAGAGCAGGATTATTGCCAACATTTGAGCAAATAACTCCAATGGATATACAGTTTACTTATTGTGATGATGTTCGAAAAAAGGTCGGAAATATTTGGAACTTTACCATATTTACGAATTGTTTCGACAAATGGATATGGCTTGCGATAGGGTGTGCCTTTATTGGAGTGAGTTGTATCCAGTTTGCAAGCAGTTGGGTCAAAATTCGAAACCTGCGTGTCAAAATTGAAGATATCATTCTAACAACAATATCTCCTTTAATATCACCTGGTGTCGTGGAAAATGCATATATACTAGAATGCCCAGGAACATTTACTCTTTGGTTATTTGTATGTTTTGTAATAATAAACTATTATACTGGCTTACTGACCAGTTTGCTTATTAGTCCACCTCCTCCAGACACAATGTCTAAAGTGGAAGATCTTCAACTTAGAAACTATTCACTAGTTTTTGAATCGCCATTTTTATTGGATTCCTTAAACTCAACAATTTCTTCACATTTTTTAGTATCTTCAAATTTTCATCAAAAAGATATAACTACGTTAAAACGTTTGCTTGAAAATTTCAGCATATTTAAAGATAGGCAAGAATTTGTGAATGCTTTGGCATTGGGTTCGAAAAAGGTTGCTACAGTGATGAGCTGGCCATTTGCGTTGTCTGCGACAAATAGGGCAAATAATCTGCTTGATAAACGTCAAGTGTCAAGGAAACGGAGATGTTTCGTTGGTAAAAGGCTAGTTCACTCCGGACCATATTTTTATGGATTTTTGCCTCCTGGAAATCATTTAAGATTGAGAGATAAATTTTTGGAGTTATTTGAAGCAGGTATTGTTGACCTTTGGCGGAATGAATTATTCGGACTAGCCCATTCACCGGGTAGAGTACAAGACAGATTAAGGGTAAAAAGCCCAACAAATGTAGTGACTGAAGAGATCGAAGAAGTCTTGGCTTTGAAAATGCAAGGAAAAATTGTGACAATATATTTGATATGGATGATGTGTATAGCTGGAGCTGTAATATCTTTTATTGTGGAAAAATTGAAATTTAATTTTACAAAAATTGGTGATAGGATTATTAATTTTAATACAAAAATTGCCTAGTCGACGAAGCTTTGTGATCTTTTTAAGACCAACGCCTGTTGAAAAATATGGTCAAACACTTAATATAATATTGAATGAACGCGAAGTAAATGATTACAATTATCGATTTATTGATAGATATGCTTTCGATATTGTGATAAAAGGAATTATTTCGGCAATGTATTAAAAATTAATCATCTAACCAAAGATTAATGTAAAATAAGTCATTAAAATATTAATTTTAAAAACTTCATTTTAAAAAATTATAATTGTTTTGCAATTCAATTTACGAGTTCTTTTTAAATTAAGTATAAATTATCATAAAACTCGCAGCTTTTCACGCTTTCGAGCCATGTTATTGGCATCTATGGATTATTTTGTTTCGTATAACAAATGTTTCATGAGTTATAATTTATTTTAAATTGAAGCAAACTTTTAGAAAGGGGTGTAGCTATTATTAATGATGGTTTCAAGGTTGAGCCGCTGCCTACTTAAATATATATTTTAGTAAACGAAAGTTCTACAAATTAATTTGAACAATGAATGCAAATACACATTTCTATTGTAAAATAAACCGTTCCGTCGTCCACAAAGTATTGATAGTGGTACAATAGCCAGCAATCGTAAGTCCTTATACTTGGCCTTTGAATTATTTAAATTATTGTCATTTCATTCATTCCCGACGTTTTGGTTTAATAAGCACAAATATTAAGTTTTGTTTACTTTAATAACAATAAAAGTTGATAACTACAATTCATATGTTTAGAATCTTTTATGACACATCAACAAAACAACATATTGTTGAATCCTACATTTGTAAGGCTTCTGAAATTAGTACCACAACAATTTTGCAATTACTAATTTACCATTTCAAGAACTTGCTACGCATGGTAGCTATTACTCAAAGGAATACAAAGCAAGTGCAATTTGAACTCAGATCAAAAAGTCATGCAATGTCGACGACACATGTTTAACGGTCAAACCAAGGTGATCCTAATTTCATTCCCATTATGTTTCTACTCTCTGGAATAATCCTAATCCCTATGGCATTTTCAAAGCAAAATTTTGTACTTTTCGATTACTACAATATGGCTCAAAACGATGTTGCCGCTGTAATTAAAAATTATCCAAGAATGCGTGACATTCACGGACCCGAGGCTCAATTTTTTATCCCAAATATTGTTGTAGCAAACTGCATTGCAAAAGCAGCGAATGCAACTCTTCTCTCCAACTATCAAGTGATGAACCCAGACATACTACAAGAAAGTCCGAGTATACTACCAGCTGTGCAAATTTTTGATGTTTATAACCGAACAGTTCAGTATATTTGGGCAAAATATAGAAACAATCTGGGTGCGTCTACATCAAAAATACCAGCATTGCCCGCATTTGTACAAATTCGTCCCTTGCATTTACAATTTGCGTACTGTGATGACGTCCGAAGAAAGACGGAAAGTATTTGAAACTTTTCTGTATTCACGAATTGTTTCGATTGGTTAATTTGGTTATCAATTGGATGCGTTTTTATGGGAGTCTGCTTCGTTCAGTTTGCAAGTTTTTGGGTTTTAACGAAAATTGTTCCTATAAAACTAGGAAATATTGTACTAACCACTTTATCTCCTGTAATATCAACAAGCGTAGTTACCAACATATATATGTCAGAATGTCCAGGAACATTTACTCTTTGGTTATTTGTATGTTTTGTGTTAATAAACTATTATACTGGGTTATTAACCAGTTTGCTTATTAGTCCTCCGCCGCCAGACACGATGACTAAAGTTGAAGATTTACAAATCAGAAATTATTCTTTGATTTCAGGCTGGCCTAATTTACTAGGCGCTTTAAATTCGACTATATCCTCACATTTTTTAAGTTCCTCAAGTTTTCTACAAAAGGATATCATTATTCTTAAAACCCTGCTTGAAAATGTCCAAATATTTGATGAACCTGAGTTTTATAAAGTTTTAGCATTTAGCTCTGGTAAGGTAGCTACTGTAATGGGATGGCCATTTGCATTGTTTGCAGCAGCTACCGCAAAATCTCTACTAGATCAAAATACGTATTCCAATAAAAGGCAGTGCTTTGTAGGTAAAGAGCTGGTTCACTCCGGAGCTTACTATTATGGATTTTTACCTCCAGGTGACCACTTAAGGTTGAGAGATATATGTGTGGAGTTGGTGGAATCCGGTATATTTGACCTTTGGGCAAGTGAGCTATTTGGATTAGCGTTTTCTCCTGGAAGGGTACAAGACCGATTGAGAGTCAAGAGTCCAACAAACATTGTTGAGGAATATGATGACGTTGTTGCATTGAAAATACAAGGGAAGATTGTAACAATATTTTTGATATGGTTGTTATGTTTACTTATGGCTAGTATTGCTTTTACTCTCGAAAAATTGACATTTCATTTGGTATCTTCAATGACTCAAGTTACACTTTGTTAGGAAATATACCATATCTAGCCATGATGTTAAAATGAATACTTGATTTACGACTAATTTTTTAAAGTTTTCATTTCGGGCTTTGAAATAAAATATTTATTTCTGTAGACTAAAGTTAAAAATAAAATGTGTTTATACTCAAGCTTGTAAACAATGTGTGGAAGTCGTTTCCATTTTGCATTCATTTTATTGAAAATCGTATATTAAGATCATTTGTCCCCATAATAACAAAATTAAGTTTTGGTTTCCATAAAGGTTATATAGACCTTTTTTCACTTTTCGCTGTGCACGAGAACTGTTTGTTTCACATTGCATTTTCATCAAAATACTTGTCCAAAAAGTGTATAAAGCTTTTCCATGAGCACACATATATCTAGAATGCTTGAAGTTTGTATTCAGCTTGACTACAAGTAGACCAACAAAGATTTTTTTGTGTGTACGTTGTGAGTTACCTATACACGATGAGATAAACTGGTTTTCGCTTGAACAAAATATTGCATAAAACTTTCCATGAAAAAAACTTATAAAAGTTTCAAGTGCTTTGGTGCATCCCATTGATGTTTTATTGCCCGCCTGATTTTCCACACAACAGCAGCTCTGAATATTTGATCTGTGTGCATGCATGTATATCAATGTTCATAACAAAGATCTGATTCAACGAGACCAGATGATATCTGTTTTCCTTCTCTTGATTATATTTCCCAAACCAAAATTTATAAAATAACTTTTACAGTGATTACAATGACGTGTATTCGACTATAAACTTGTGATAGTTTACCAGTATTTATTTTAAACCAAAAGTAGGAAAGCTGACTACTCGTAAAACGTAAACTTATAAAAGACTAACTAAAAATTAATAGGTTTGATTTATTTAAGCAAAATAATTAAGTGTTTTCTTTTATCAAAATTTGAAGAATGGATACTACTGCAATGGAGAGAGTGCCCGTGGAGGTAATTCGTTTTATAATGTCTCGTTAATGTAATCAGGGCCCTTAATTATTAATTTAAATTATTTTAGATTTGGGAGATAATTTTCGACAATTTAAGAGGTGATAATGACCTACTTAATCTACACAATTCTTGGATAGTTTGGAGATCTATTTTGGGGCCTCAGAAACTAAATGGATGTTCTCAAAAGTACTTAACCATATGAGGATTATATACAATTAATAAATTGATAAGATGGTTGCAATAATTACTTATTATTTATTCTACAGGTATTTCCAATTATGATGGAACATATAACACGAACGGAAATTTTAAACTGACGACTGGTCTGTAGAAAATGGTGTTCGGTTGTAGATAACTTTATGGTAAATAATGTAATTCAACGAACTCTTTGGGGCGATGATGAAGACAATTACAAAATTGACCAAAATCACAGTCACCTAAAAGACTGCATCAAGAGAAACCTTTTTGAGTTCAATATGGGGCATTTGCAAAAAGAAAAATTGTTGAATGAAGCAGTCGGTTGTCCACGGAACCCCATTTTGGGAAGGACAGCTTATATTGAGGTTCCAGAACTGATTGATGGAGTACGGGAACAATCTTTGGACATGCGATTTCTGAAAAGTTTTAGTCATTACCTGCAAACGTTACTACTAAAGTTTCCGGAAACACGACCAGTAGAGTTTTTGGACGACTTTGTGCAGCTTTTTGGTTCAGTTAACCTTGAAAACTTGAAAAAGTTGGTGATTTGTAAAGATATTGACGATGAAATGAAACATCCTTATTTTTGACTGAACGCCAACTTCAGCAACATTTTCAAGATTTAACTGAGGATCAGAAAAACTGCTTCCCCAAGAACCCGGAGACCTTACATTTTAACAAATTTGATGGAGCGGGCAAAATGAAACTCAAGGAAATTCCTGTACAGCTTGTTTCTCCTCAGAAGAATCTGAAAAGCTTGCACTTATGGTCATTCGATTTTCCTACCAATACAAGTTATCTTTCAAATCTGGTTGATTTGGATTTTACAGTGAATTCAAATTTTGGTTTACAAAGCTTATTGAAAATGTCCCCACCTATCAGAAGAATTTGTTTAAATGTCAATTTGTATAAGAGGTTAAATACATGTCTAGTGTTTAAAGTATTGAATAATTTTGGTGAAACTATCAGAAATTTGGAATTGTGCTTACAGGAAATGAATATCAGAACTGGAGAACTACCAGTTATTGACTTGTCACCTTTTACAATGTTAAACAGTTTAGCGTTGCCAGGTCTTAAAACGCTTACATTTCGAGGATGTTTACCACCGTCTTTTAATTTTGTTATGGGCTTAAGCAGTCTTCAATATTTGAGATTTGAAATATATGTCGAACCCATGTGGGAGAATTTCTTGCGGAACGTTTGGATTGGGAGTGAAGCCGATGAAAAAGTGGATATTGGCATGTATTTGAAACGGGTTTGCTTTGAAGAAGATACTCTAAAAGAACCTAGTTTGTACAAGTCAAACATTTGGAAGATGTTTAAAATGTTGAAAACTATCACTGTAAACATTTGGAAGGATGCTCGAAATGGAAGGCAAAGTGAGGGAAATGAGTGGGAGTTTCGTAGAAATTTTTACGAATAAAATGTTAGTCTATCAAAAAAAATTTGTAATAAAAGATATATTATGGAGTTTATGAGGATACAACTGCTGTTCAAAAGGTTGTGATTTAAGATAGAAATTTAATAACTTGTCAAAAATTGTAAGCTGTAATTTTCAATTTTGTGTAAGGTAATAATCTTAGATATAAACTTAATTTGTGAAGTTAATAGTACTTTGTATTTTTAGACTGGCTTAGTCAAATTATTGATATCACTTACAACAAAAATTAAATTAAGGGCTTATATCTTGCTCGTAATTATTTGACCTTTCACTTTTCTCAGAGAAATCAATTTATCGATTTAGTATAACTAATAACTCGTCAAATTTTAAAATTAACAATAAATAACAACCCGGTAAACACATTCTTTAAAAACGACATGGTATTCATTCATTTATGGGAGTGGGAGTGTGGCTGAGTGGTTAGCATACCGCTTTAGCATACACTACGCCCAGGTTTCGATACCTGCTGCTCCTAAATTGGACCTGGAGTTTTTTCTCCAAGAACCTGCTTAGTCATGTCATGATTAAGTGGTAATTGGGGTATTTTCTTCGGTCCCTTCTCCTTACCCGTCGTCCTAGTTAGAGGTACTCCTTATGCCTTGTTTATTCTGTCCAGAAATCCTTTAACTTGGACACTTCTGGGATAAGCCTGCGGCTCGCAGCCCTCAGTCGTACTATCCATTTTTTTTTTATTAGCCTTTAAGCTTTTGTTCACCCATTTCTAATATTGATAAATCTTCATTCATTCAAACATTCATGCAGCTTTTTGCACCGTTAACGTCACAAAGAAGTCTACACGTTGTACGGCAATTTCAGTGGAGTAACGAGAAATGGACGTTGTTACAGCAGATTTTTCCAAAAAGTTTACGATACGAAAAAAAGAACGGAACAAATGAATTTGTGAAATTTACGCAAAACATTCATTAGTTTTACACATTTGTTATATAAACGCATCTCCTTACATACATATTCGATAGTGTTTGGATCGTTTAGCCGTAAGCCTTTTCAGACTTGATAAATTGACAGCATAGGAGGGCTAGGTAACGATTCTGCACCAAAATATGCAAATGCTGAAACAACAAGCATCGTTTTTTATAAAAATGTATAATATTAATCATTCATATGGAATTCCTCCTCTCCGTGGTAGCATTCATGATCTGGTTACTACACGGTTGGCATAATTGTACATTCGTCATTGGAGGTAGGCATAACTGGCAAATTTTAACTTCCCTACGAGAATTTAATAAAGCATTTTTGGTCCCTCAGACAGTTTATAAGCAACGTTTTAGCAGATAGTTCAATGCCATTACATGAAATAATTCCGTGCTCTATTGCTATAGTACCTTCGAAATGAAGCCATGAAGCAATGGTGGTGCGTCATTTGGCCGGAATTTTATGACCGGAAGACAGAAGACCGGACGACATATGACATAAATGAAATTTTGAAATAAAAGACACTTGACCGGGCGACATTTTACATAAATAAACTTTTTGAATCAATATTTAACACAACATAAATTTCTTAATTTCGTTTTATAATCCATCATTGAATATAAAAAGGGAAGACATGGGAAGTAGTGTTAAAATTGAGGTGAACGTTCTTCGCGAACAGCCAATGAAAACATAAGTTCACCATTTTGTAGCCAATGAAAACACATTTTGCACATTTGCTTACGACCAATTACGACGAGCAGACAGTGTACATTGCGCGACATTTGAATTTTCCTTTGTTAATTGTGCCCCTCATATGTGTTTGTTTACATTTTACTATTACCCTATTTTCTGGACCTGGCTTATCCATAAACGTTTCCTACGTTCCCATTTCTTGTACTTTATATTCAATGATAATCCATAACATTAAAATATACTATCAATTATATTGTTCAAACATACAATTGGACACTGCTAGTAAATATTCAGCAGTATCCAGTCGAGTTGTAAAATGGTATATAACCTTTCCTAGTCTTTCATCTAACAATCTATATATTGCTTCGAGTATTTCTACAGAGAACATAACAAATTACAATAACAAGAGTAAAAAAATCTCCTTTGAAATGCGAAGCATTTGTTCCAATCTATTCAGTAATATTTGCATAATTAACATGGTCACCGATATTAGTAAACATTAGTTACCGGTATTAGTTAACAGAAATATGGTTATGATGCAAAACATTTTATGCCACCGACATTTTTTATTTAAAACGTAGAGCGTTGAGCGTAGTATTTCATTTTATCTTTTCGTAGATCGCCTTTAAGCTTATCTTTTTGCTTATCCACCAAATTTATCAAATGAAAAGGATGACCAATTTCTTCTTTTGAAACAGGGTCAAGTTTTTAAAACGTTTTTAAATGATTTGAAATTGATACAATTAAAATACAAATAGCTACAGGATTTGATCTAAATACCACTACATTGGGATTCTCAATGCTATTGATGCCTTGGTTTATTCGAGTTTGAGGTAATTAATAAACTCTTTGTGTTTATTCAGTAAGGTTATTGCGAAATAAAAACTGCATTTTGAAATGTTTCTTCCTTCCAGGTACCCAAGCTTCGTGAATTATTGACGAAATCAACATGATACAAAGCTTGCCGAAAAGTTACAAGCTTTGTTTTTCAAGTACTCGACACCAATTTATAGTTTGTAATATCCAACACAGTTTTGCAAAGAAAAAAATAGACTTACCAAAATATGTCAATATCCATACAATCAATCAAAAATGTTTTCATAAACCACACGAACAATAAGGGCAAATTTGGGTGTTCTAAAGGCTCAACAGGTTAAATCAATAATAAAAGTTTCAGGAAATGTTGTTTGAAATCAAAACAGATTTAAATCAGTATTTCATAAAGCTTTTTTTCATCTTTTAACAAACCTAATTTCAATTTTATTCTCATAAAACTCCATGTCAAATTGGTTTTTATAACTTTTTTATTTATTTATTTATTTCCCGGAATTATTTATAAATTTGTGCATGACACCGTTTAAAACTTGTTACATATAAGGAACATACACTCAAATGCATGAAAACACTGTCACAAAAATTGCGAATTTAGATTCTTGATCATTTTATAACGTTTTAAAATTAGTTTTGTATATTCAAAAAGACAGTTACGGTAACTACACGTTATGTTTCAAAAAGCCTAAATATTATTATGAAATGCTGCCTAGTTTTTTTATTTAGATACTTCCCATGTAAATATCACCATGCTAGAAATCAATAAAAACGTATAAAGCAAAAGCACGTATACAGTGCGTTTACTTTCTATAAGTTCAGTCAAGATATTTTGGTTTCAAGAGAGTATTGAAACACAAACAAGTTG
>JAQFXM010008197.1:0-10955 GCA_034693345.1 Entomobrya multifasciata
TTATACTGCTTCATGTGTCAACACTTATACTGCTTCATGTGTCAACACTTATACTGCTTCATGTGTCAACACTTATACTGCTTCATGTGTCAACACTTATACTGCTTCATGTGTCAACACTTATAATGCTTCATGTGTCAACACTTATACTGCTTCATGTGTTAATACTGTTATACTCTTCGTTGTGTCAACATACGTCGGCAAAATGATATGCGGCAATTTAAACGCCGGAGTATTTTGAACTTTTTCATTTCGTTGTGCGGCGTAGGTGTACTTCGGCATATTGAGTTTGCGGCATAAAAAGTACGGCATTTCGTTGCCGGCATTCTTATTTTTCGGCAATTTAATGCATCGGCATTTTGATTGCGGCATTATAATTCGGCATTTTGATTTTGCGGCATTGTGAACGTGACCCCAAAATTGGTAAAGTAGATACACAAGTGCATATTTTTTGTATACGTAATATTTGTTTCGTATTTTTCATCTTCATAAATTAAGTTTCTAGTGGTGTGTGTAGCATCATCTCATCTCATCTCTCTATCAAAGTCCATTAAACACTCAAATGAATTTCATCAGTTGAAAGAGTATTCCCTCTTTGTTCTTTATGGAATTTGCTTGTGTGATGTCTTTCCACTCTCTTTGTGTGCTGTCAACAAGCTAAGCACACCGTACCACCTTCAAAAATCCTTTTAAAACAATGAAAGTCGCTGGTTTTGTTGTGATGATAATAATTCAAAAGCATTCGAACGAAAATATTTATTTATTCTCAAATCCACATGCCACCAAACACCTCCTCTCACCTTGTTTTTTTACTAGACATCTAGGAACATGTGTGGGTTTTTAAAATGGATTAAATATAAAACAGATAAAAATCCTTCAACGTTTTATTTTTTCTCTTTGAAAAAAATCAAACCCATTTCCCCAAAATATAAACACATAAAACTTTTTAGCAATAAAATATACGCCAAACTAACTGGCGACGTTGCGACGCTACTACCATTACCTATTTCAGTTTATCTGCATCAGATAAAATAAGTATAAAAATGGTGATGTCCGATGAAATTTGCGTGTTTGATGATTATTCAATGAAAAAAATGCAGTATTTTGTGAGGGCATGGGCATGGCATATGGATGTGATCTGTGATGTTGGATGTGAGGCACTACAACATTTTTTGGATGCATCAAAAAAAGTAACATAATTCTTCTTCTTTGCAATTCGTATCGATATTTCTTACGTTACCTTTACAAATAACAAAGTTGAAAGCATTAAAAATGTTTAAGAGATGAGATGCGTCGTGCGTCCGTGTCGTCCAGGAAGAAGAGGTTTGGCTCAGACTCAGGCTGGCTGATATGATAATGATTTGATGATATAAAACAATCATCATCATCGCCATCCTCACTCTCACTGAGTCCAGTTTCAAATCATAAAGCAAATGTTCAATCTAAAAAAAACGACAGGCTGCTGTATGCCTTGCGTGTATAAAGCTGAAATACTTTTAAAAAACCGAGAATTTTTCCCGTAGGGATCCGTCCGCATCCCGTTCGTCTGTCCGCATACGATACATGATCATCTCCTTGATGAGTTGATATGAGGATAAGGTGAGGTGACTAAGCCCAGCACAGTTGACTTGAAAACTTGAAGAGTTTTTCCGAGAAGAAAAATGGGATGATGATCTTGACTCGATCTACTTTGCATACACTGATCTGTTCGTGCGTAACTACGTGCAGTGCACAACAGTTCATCATCATCATCTTCTTCTTCACCACCACTGCGGCTGCACTGTATACTGTGTATGAAATGAATATCAAGTTGAACTTATGTACATTTATCTGTCGTCTGTAAAGATAATAATATGCTTATTATGTGTAGCAGGCTAAATAATCAATAAATCAATCAATCAGGATATAACCTTCGATTCTTTCCATCATCATCATCAAACAAATATATTATACACAGAAGTAGAGTGGATTGGATGGATATTTTGCTCCCTTTAAGCCATTTTGTATGATTTTGTAGACGCTACGTTTTTGTTTCATGTCTTGTGTGACTCAACTTCTCAAGATCTGAACGGTGAACTGCGAGAGAAGCAGATCGTCATCCAAAAAAACTGTAAAGTGTAAAAATTCCTTGTTGGTCTAGAGAGTCGAGAATCTCCGTAAACTGAATTGGAGTGGATATTGGACTGGATTCTCTTTTTTTATTGACTTCCTTGTTTTGTTGCACGCAGGCGCTTGCTGATGATCATGACGACGACAACGACGATGGCGATGCGATACCGATGAGATGACAATCATCAGAAATACCGCTTATTATTTATTAGTCCACTGAAATATCGCCATCCACACATATTATTATCATTCTTTTCCGTAAAAATTTCAATTTCCATGTCCCCAAAATCAATACTTATTGTTTTGTCGTGCAATTTATTAGCTTCCTTCCATTATATTTTTCTCTTCAACATCTCTCTATTCTGTTGAATAATTATTTAACTTTATTTGATAGCTGATTCGTCTATTCTTATACTTAGATGAAAAACATTAATATCAAATTGAAAATTTCTGAAAATAAAGCTATCCAAATATATCCATGCTATTTATTATGTTAATGGTTTCATGCCCTAAAAAAATAATAACTGTAACGATCACCCAACAAAGTATATACTTATATAAACAAGTTGTGGTGGTGCGGCGTTATCCTTTTTATCAATTCTACCAAAAATAAAAACTATTATTACTACTTGTTTCCTTGCTGGGTTGTTTTACGTGTAATTTGATTGTCCAAGTCAAGGTCTTCTGCAATATACAATATAGCGCCGTTGCCGCCGCCGGAGGAGGAAAAATTATGAGGAATGTTGTAATTTTTATGATTACATCTATTTTTTCCACATATATTCCATTCTTATCCATCTTATATCCAATTCATCTATTATATGATTATCTTTATTATTATCACAGTCAATCATTTCATAAAACTTGCTATTTATTTTACTTAAAAATAATAAAATTCTGAACAGCACACTGAGCTGCTCTGCATCTGCTACTAACCAAAAAAAGTAGTAACCTAGTACACAATTTGTTTTGCATTTTATTGATCGAAAAAAAGGAAATGATTGGTCATGGCATTCAAATATCCTAAAATAAAATTATACCTAAACGAGTCAACTTTAAGAAAAGTCAAGTGAAGCCAAATGGCAACCTCCACAAAAAAAAGTTCATAAAAATTATTTTCGTACTGAATGCACAATAGCTCAATGGACATGTACAAGGCACTTAATAAGCTTTACCATTGTTATGCCAATGGTGACAATTATGCGATTATCTTTATGATTATTATGATGATTACTGAGCAGAGTGGAGTATAAAAAAGTAAATGAACTTGACAAAATTTATCCATTGTCCATAAAAATTCATATATTTGACCTATGCTTAATTTTCTTTCCTAGTCAAGCCACAAACCACTATTATCATCATTATCCTAATCATCATATCAATTTTTGATGCATTTTACAAGCAGTAATTATTATCCGTAATGTTATTATATTTTTTGATTAAATGCTTCACAAATCATGCATTGTACAAAAGACACAAATGATTTGACTTTACAAGAAGTGCAACTTATGTACTTATCCAATTATACTTAAAACACAATCTGGATCACTTTTTTTGAGACAATAATAAATTTGAACAGAGAAGTACAGCCCACCTGAAAAATAAGAATAATATATGTGTAATCATAAAAATATAAAAGAAAAGAATAGAAACAGAGCAGCAGGAAGATCAAACACAATGCCCATTATTGATCATCATCATCGTCATCATCGTTATGATGATCGCCTTTGTAGCCATTATTATTATTGTTCCATTTTCTTTTTTAGAATGGGCAACCTTTATGCTTTGGTGGCTTGGCTTGCCATTTACGGATGTTCAAAAAAAAGTAACGAGAAGAAGAAGAAAGGAAAGGTAAGTCAAGTCAAGTCGACGAGTCATAAGCCAAAGCCATTTTTAATTTTTTTAAAGAGAGGAAAAACTGATGTTATCACTTTATATATTTTTTGCACCCCTACTGCTTATACAGATATATTATTGTTTAAATGATTTTTTCTGAAGCTGAGCAAACCAAAAGAGTGTGATGTAAAAAAGGGAGTAAAGCCATGTCCAATTGTCAAATAATACATACGAATTGGCACTTATAATTTTGAGTCATTCATCAGATCATGCAGAAGAATGGGATAAAGACCAACTTTAAAAAATGTCCATTCAGTTTCAGAGGATGTTTATTTCAGTTTAACGGCTATTTATTTATTTATTCAAATGAAAGATGGCCAATCAAGTACCTTGAGCAGCACTGTTACAAAGTTGGCAATGCTGAAAATGATACAAGTATAAATAATTTTTAGGAAGAAAAATTAAAAATAAATACAAAAAGAAGAGGTTCGCGCGGCCGATAAAGGCGCTGCTACAGGAAGCATACTAGTAGCTATATCTAAAATTCAGATAGTTAACATCTATCTCTTAATAATCTTATTAACGACGGAATATTAGAGCGTCTATAACGTTCATGTTTACATTGTACCAAACGAAAACTGAACTTATTCCTATTGTATCTGCTACTGTAGTTGTCTTTTCTGTTGAT
Organism: Entomobrya multifasciata; assembly: GCA_034693345.1. NCBI lineage: Eukaryota > Metazoa > Arthropoda > Collembola > Entomobryomorpha > Entomobryidae > Entomobrya > Entomobrya multifasciata. The sequence goes on from JAQFXM010008197.1 coordinate 4,634, forward strand.
TTGGTGGCTTGTAAGCCAGTGCTTGTACCGGTCCTTTTATAGCGTTTTTAACCCAAAATTTAACAATAACTCAGACCACCTTTCTTTAAGATTAGTTAAGTTTAGAGATTCACATGATTTATGATGTTCTACAGAAAAAGTGTAATTCTGTTCGTCTTGAAGTTAATAAACAGGTGTAAAAATTCCAAGTTTAGTGGAATCCAAGGTCGAGTTTTAATTTGGGTCAGAGATCAGGTCAAAAATGCCAAAAGACAAGAAAATTTCCTGCTTGTAATTCAACCAAGCCCAATGTGAATTTAAGAGAGTTTAATTTTTAAGAGTAAAAGTATTTAAAAATGGATATAAGCTTATTTTATACTTTAATGTATAACCTATATTTGAACATAAAAAAACTTTTAACAATCATTGCTGTTAAAGCCCACTGAAAAGTTCGAAATAAAATTTTCGTATTTCACGTACTAATACTAAAAATTTAAGGCTAACTGTTAGATTTAGCTGCTGCTCGAAAACGTTTAATGGAAGGCTTTTTTGTTGATGAGGTTTTCATGGAACACTAAAGGAAATCACATAAATAAGAGTAAAAATATTAAGATTTAATACATAAATTGTCTCACTTTTGAACTAAATAACTTTCCGTTTGAATGACATGGTTCAAAATTTGCAAAGCCAACTTCTATTACAACGAATTCTGTCAGATGTCCGTAATTAAACCTAATCTATAGATTAAATATTGTACATGAACGCCAAGAAATATTAAAATTACATATACACGATAATGTTTCATAGATGGATTCATGAAATAACCTTCACTTGTTTTTCATGTCGCAGTACGTGAAATACGAAAATTTTATTTCGAACTTTTTAGTGGGCTTCTACAGCAATGATTGTTAGAAGTTTTTTATGTTTAAATATTATTTTTCATTTTTTCAGAATTCTCATAAGCATAATTGAAGTGTTTCGAAATCGATTTTTCTCAAACCTTAAACTAAATGAGAAAAAAATGACTGAATTTTAGATGGGCCATTTATAATATCTAATCGACACACTATACCTCAAAAAATATCTGACATAGTCATTATTTAATTTGAGTCTGTCAGGTTTAATTAGAGCTATTTAGCTCAAAATCAATTTATAGGGGTACATTGTCATACTGACTTTGACATGACAAGCTAAATATTTTGAAAAATAGTACAGTTTATTAGTTCGCAAATCTTCATGCGTCATAGTCATGAGGTGACAAAGCCAGGTAACATAGTAAGTTTTCAAAATACCAAATTTGGTAGTCGGATAAGCTTCGCCTTTTATTGTGTTGAAACTTGACAACCAAAAGTTAAAGTGTTAGATACTAATTTGACCTAGTAACAGCGTGTATAGGTAATAAGCTATGAGGTAGGTAGTAGAGACAAGGAAGGACGTACATACTTTTCATTTTTATCCCTAGCAATATTTTTTGTGCTAATTTTTTACCATGATCCAGTTAGTGCTGTGAAATTTAAGTTACATGGTTTTGATCAGAAAAAAATGGCAGTTCTGTGAATTTATGAAAAAATTAATTGTGATCAGTGATTTAAAAGTTTATTTTTTTGTGATCAGTGCTTCCTTCCTACATTAAACCTGTCTCAAGCCTCTCTTAAAGATATTTTTTGTCTCATTTGCATTGCATATCGTTTGCATCAATTAGTTAGTGCCTAGGAGTTTACGTGAGTATTATCATCCCACTTTCAAGAGGGTCACTCACTTCAGACCAGTCCATCCCATTCCAAAATGAGGGTCTAGCTGCTTGCATATCAGTTTTAAACTATGCTACTGACTAATATAGCTCAAGTGTGGCTATAAAAAACACTTCAATACCTGTAAGCTGGATCCATTTTATTTCTGTTTTTAATATTTGGACTAATGTATGCATATTTTGTGTGTACTCTTCTTCATGCCGATTCCATGAAATGAACCAAGTTGCTGCCAACTGCCTGAAAAGTGATATTCCGCACAGCATAAAAGACCTCATCTTTACAGCTAACTCTGATAATGTCATTATAACTGAACTACCAGAGTCCAGCCCGATATTCAGAGGATACATCATTTTTGATGAAAGCTACTGGTACTATGGAGACGACTTGCCAGACGACTTGCCGGAGGGCTGTGAGGAAGAATTCGATGGACCTGATTGTGCCTTGTGTGGACATCTCGCTTTTCCTGATGAGGGTACCGTCAACTATAATAACCAGAGATTCAACCTAATATACAAGAAGACTGCTGAGCAGAAGATGCCTGGAATAGAAGGAGAGCTAGAAGGTTTTCTACGTTGTGTGTATTGTTTCAGGTATTTTCATCGGAACAAATGTATTTTAGAACTAAGCGATAACTCATACTATAAAGCAAAAGTAAGTAAAACATGGTCATGTCCAGGCTGTGTTCCTAGTTTTACTCCACGTGTCATCAAAGTGAAGAAAGACACAAAAAAATTCAATGTAAATTTCAAGAGGCTTGTTTCGTTCTTCAAAGCGTTGTATCATTTGAATAATTTTATGGCAATCGAAAAATTGTCATTGAATGTTTTCTTTGAAGTAGTATTATTTTTGTATAGTATCTTCGTATTTGTAATATACTCAATTGAAGCAGGCTAAATAATTATGTACATATAATTGTAAGGATTTATTCGATGATGTTTTTTTCTGTATCAAGAATTAGTCTTAACTTTTATGATTTGGTCGCGTTTGGAGTACTTTTTATGACTTATTTTCTATTTCGAGATTTTATGATATATTGTATCATGTCACAAATTGGAAAGCAGGTTACTGATTTTGAAAGACAATAAAGCAATCTAATCTAATCTAATCTAATTTTTTCCGTTTTGTGCATAGATAAATAGTAATTAATATTAAGTGTACAAATGTTTATATGTAAATAGGTGTAATGAAGCATGGAGAATTCAATTTTCTAATCTATTCAGTTATAGAATGTGTATTTTAAAAGATTGAGCAGAAAAACCACAGGAGATGGAATTTCGCAACCCAAGTTATTTTGCACAACACGTGTCGGTCTAAATCGCCGATTTTGTTCAAGAACTATTCCAAAAAAATCAACCGTTTCGGCTCCAGAGCTGACCAAAGGGTTTGGAAAGGGAACTGATTTCATTTCATTGCTATTGAAATTTTTCGTAACCGAGGGAGTAACGGTAAAGTAACCGTGTATACAATTTTCGTCACGCACAACAATGCAAAAATGAGGCAGATTACTTTTTTTAAATATTGCAAAACTTTTTTTGTTTGCAAAGTAAACATTCTTCTTGACACTTATTACCATCATTATTACTACACATGTTCTTTTTTATCCTGTCTATAATTTTTGGTTATGATTACAGACCAAAATGTGCCAATTTTTAAATAGCTTTCAGAAAAACCCATTTCCAATCTCCCCAAAACAAGTGCACAACTTTTTATAGCTTTTTTTACAACTTTTTAGCCAACTTGTATTTTCTATTTGAACGAAAAACTGTCCCATTTAATTAGAAAGCATTTTAAAACGCATTATTATGATTACACCAATAATAAATCATTTTTTCCTCCTCTTTTGTCTGTCTGCCTGATATGTAATATACAACTTATAATTCCATTAAGTAACAAAAAGAAAATATAAGTTCAAGTTTTGGTAAAAACATTCATCTTATTTCTTCATCTCATCTCACCCTCTCACTTCTCCCGTCATACTAAACTGCCTCTCTATCTTCCCTTGCCTAAAAATTCTGAAACCTGTGAATCCAAAATATGTAGCTTTTGGCTCACTCTTCTCTTATTTTCAATCTATCTAGCACTCCATTCCTCTGATTGCTTTGTTGAGAGAGGAAGGAGGACGGATCAACGTTTACAAACCCAGTCCCCATTAGAAAAAATATATAATTCTTATAACATTATGTTATGCAGCCTTACACATATTTGCTATGACATGCACTGCAATGGTATGCCGTCATCATCATCAGCATCATCCCCCAAAATATGTATTTTTGGCCACATGCGCATTCAAAGAAAATGGCTTGAAAAGCGATCGATTAATCTTTCGCGTGCCGAGCTTGTGTGTGTCTCACAGTCTCAGTCAGTCTCTCTCAACCAAACAAATAGACATACGATTACAACTACTGCCTTTCCATACAATGTCGGAGTACAGCTACTGCTGCAGATTTAAAAATAAAATATGATATCCCTCTCGCCTGACACATAACCGTTTATCCTCCTCGCCTCCTGGCAAAGCTAAGCAATGTCAGAATTTTTTTAGACTTAAACCCTGCCAGCCAACTATAAAAACGAAGGAAGACGAACAAAAAAAATAATCAATGCCTTTTTTTCTTGGGGTAAAGCGAAACTTGAGCTATTATAACAGCCAATCTAGCTATTTATCTACAATGGGAATATTTTTATTAGGTATTTTTCCCTTCTTTTAAGCCAATCAGAATGAATAGAAGGACCCTTTACTCGTGAGTGAGTATAGTGACAAGACAGCCTCTTTTGTCAATTTTTTTCTAACTCACACAACCTATAGATCACTTGTCCCATTTGCAATCCATTGAAAAAAGAAAATGATTATTTATTGTGGATAGTTGCGTTGTAAATTTATAATAAATTGTTTGTTGTGCCTTGTTCAATGTGCATACCACTGTTTAATTTTTTTCTGTGTGCTTACTATGTGCACTAAACATAAATGAACTATTATAACTATAACATATCATCATATTACAATGCATATATAGTGTATACCTGTCTTGTACTAGTTGCTAAAGAGACCACAAAAGATACTACATACATTTACCTATTATTCTAAAGCCCTAGCCAAGACAGAAGCCATCAGAAAAATCTCAAGGCGAACATTTATTCTTATAAATAATATTTTTTGTCGTTATCTTCGTCAAAAGGAAACATATTTCTTCGTTATGACTATTATTGTTGTTAGTACGGCTATTATGAAATGACTAATATTTTATAGGAATAAAAAAATAATTCTCTTAGTCGATTGGTTCACAGATCACTTTTGGGACATTGAATAGAAGGCTAGTATACATATGCGCGCAATTTATTTGAATTCTTTCGTCAGATTCACACATTTCCTATTGATTATGATTAGTAGCTGTAGCCGTTGCCGTCGCCATTGTAATATATGTGTAATATCCATTTCCTACATATTTTATGCTTATGTATATTACATTTAGCGTTCAACTACCTATATCATTTTATTAGCCAATGACGCAAAAACATTAGACGCAATACTGATTTTTTTCCTAACACATTTTCTGCGTATCTGTCTTTTTTTTTAAATGCGTTTGTACATTGATACTTGTTATTATTCTAGCAAATGTATATAGAATTTTGGTTTACCGTTTTATTTGGAGCTTGACTTTGATTCACAGCTTGACTGAATGAATGACTGGGTTATGAAAAAGAAACAATCAATTTGGAAAAATGATATCAATATTGGTTGTTGCTATTGGTGGTATGGTATCGGTATCCCAAGTTTCCTCATTGGCTCAACTGGGCAAAAATTAAAAATGAAGACATACATAATTTTTATAAACTTTGTAAAGTATCTCGTTGAAATGAAGAAAAAAATAAAATGGATTTTATGACTTTGTCTCATTGGCATAGTTGGAAGAATTTTTTTGATTTGTTAATGAGCCAAAAATGATATACAACATTTAAGTATAGTAGTTAGTTAGTAGAGAAGCAAGAAAGAAACAAGTTGTTTTCATGGAGAATATAAAAATTTATTATGATGATGATTATTATTATGAGTATGTTAATCAATTATTATCTGCTACTCTTGTTGTTATTATACGTGTTGTGCATTGTGGTTCTGGTTCATTAAAAAATTATGTCTGTTTTTTAATAATTTTTAATCAAAGCCTTACATTGTCTAGCTGCCACAATCAATAAAATTTATAAGGCTTCTTACGTAAATCAAATCAAGTCAGTGTGAAATGCAGTGACCCTCTGATTTTTTTATTTTAGCCTTTTTAATCTTGCATGCATATTTATCTGAAGGAAAAATGGAATTAGAGTAATTAAGCAGCAAAGAGTAAATTGCAAACTGCAGCTGCTGCTGCTTTACTTCGTGAGTAAGAAACAAAATTATAATCTTTTGATGCTTTTGCCCACCTATCGCAATCTTCAACTCTGTGGCATGGCAGCATCTAACAATAATAAGGCACATAGGATCTGGGTCGGTCTGTCGATCCTTCGATCCTACTATAATACGCCACCAGTGAACTGCGTAGCTCTGAGTACTCAACCCTTTCTTTCACTGCAGCGGCGCGTTTTTTCCCTTCCACTTCACTTCT
>JAQFXM010008198.1:0-10955 GCA_034693345.1 Entomobrya multifasciata
TTTTTGAGGTCAGGAAACTTGACTCTACGTGACCAAGGTCAACTTATTTTTAAAATTTCAATTTAAAACAGTTTAAATTGTTTTATTATTGCACAAATGAATTCATCTATTAAAACTATATCATTGTGCAAAATATCAGGTCAATATGTTGACATATTTTAGCGCCAAAACGATATGTAGTTCTCAATTTTTACAAGCAAACACTCTAGCGGCATTTAACTTGTGCAAAAATGAAAATAATTTTATTTCTTCATACAACAATAATTATTCTAGCTACTTTTTGAGCATATTAGTCGCAAGTTCCCTATATCCTGTTGTCAGGTTTATTTGCTTAAGTCTCAGTTATGAATTTAGAAATCATACACATCGATATTAGGGCTCAACTTAAATTTTTGTGGACCTGCCCCTTGACTTTACAGCAATATTTTTGGCGTGGAAAACGCATTTTTGAAGCTGAGAATGTTCTGCTGTTTTTACGGTGCTTAAAGCATTGAAGGATCTGGTGTTGTGTGATTTTTGTACCCCAGAATTAGTAGTACTAAATCATGTATAGGCTTACTTAAATGCTACTACTGGATATTAGAAATTCAACTTCTAAAAATGCCGTGCTTGCTTTAATAAAGTAGTTACTTAAATACTGGTAATATAATTAAAATGTAGTATTTGATAAACTATATTAGTAGCCGTAACGACGTCCCTGCCTGCGACTTATAACAATGAACTTGAAAATAAATGTAATTTTCACTGAAAAGAGCTTTCAAATGACATGGCCAAAATGAGATTTTATCAAAAATGAATGCCAAAATGAATTCATAATTTTATATTCACAAAGGTGTGACCCATATGTGACCATATGTGTGTGATTAATATGTGACCTCCAAATCGGTAAGTACAGGAAAACTTGACGCAGTTCAATAATTACCTAGATTTGTGCAGATGTACATAGAACATGCGTTTCCAAATAACCCCGACATCGGAGACTGCTCAAAAAATCTATGAATTCAGTCTGATCATACGATATGACCCCTTAATTGTCATATTTAGTTACATATACTATTGTGTATTAATAGTGATTTAAAGCTAGCAGCAAAAATGAAGGACTAATAATTTTATTAAACCAGCGGATTCGTTATTAAATGTCAACGTTTTTTAGATTAATAAATTTTAATCAAGTAATTTCTCGTAATTATACATAAAAACTAAATTAAAATTTACCGATATAAAATAATTCGAATTAAGGTTAACTCCAAAATATTACAAGATTTCATTATACTTTAATATTAAATCCCGCTACTAACTACATAGGTTCCATGTTTGTCATGAAATGAAATATTCCAAAAAATTGTAATAATGACAAATATTCTATTTTTTGCGGAATATATGCGGAAGCAATAGAAGAGCTAATTAAAAGATTAAACTATATCTAGATTTTATAAAAATTGGTGCCCGTTGGCTAGGTTAAAATAAGTTTTTGGGACAACCTACTACTAGATTGAACAAAGGTATAGTTGGACATAAATTTTGCCTTTATAGATTTCACATTTTTTGTTTAAGTAAAATTAAAAACTTAATCTCATTATAAAAAGCAATTACATGAATTGGGTTAGATTTGTGTAAAAGAGGATATGTTTTAAGTTTCATTACATTAGAAAATGGAAAACAATTGTCAAAATTAAGATTTTGTTCAAGGATTTTGCCTCATTATTGTTCGGAACGAATTTCACTATTTTTGGTTTTATATTGCCAAGCATTGAGCTTAAACTTAACAGAGGTCAAATAATTGTTCGACTAAAAGTTTTTTAAAGGTTGTGGTTGGTAACGCTTCGTAGAGACATTAGTTTTCCAAAATCCGAAATATATGTTCAAAGTATTTTCGTATTTTTGGCATTACATGCAATGTAATTTCGTCATTTGATTGTTCGCAAAACAGATGAATGTTGAACGTTGAATAGAAGAACTAAAATTTATAAATATATCGACAGAGCGAATCTTTAAATTTAAATTTCATCTGGCAAGTCATCAAGCATTTACTGAATTGAAAAATGGCTACTACACTATTTATGTTGGCTAACAATTTAGACGCATCCTTGGTTAAAATATTTTATCCTACTTCGAATCCTGGAATCCTATAACAGAACAATGGATGTATTGTGCACATCCTCCAAAACAACTACTTCTTCATGTCAAAACAATATGTTTTGTTGGGCTCTATTTACTATTAACTCTAGGATTAGCAGTAGATTGCATATTTTACGATAACGATTTGTTTTCAATAAGCAATTTGCTGATAATCCTTGCATTTCTCTCTTTTGTATTGTCATGGGTTTTGCTGGAAGATGGCATATTATTATTGTATGGAAGGGAAATGGTCATTGTTGCAAACTGGACAACTGTATGCATAAAAGACTTACGCGTATTTCCCTATCCAAACGCGCGATCTTTTTTATTAGTTGAATATTCATTAGAAGTAAAGAAAGCTCTCACCTCACAGGAAAGCGTGGATATTTTTGGGATTTTGGCGGGTACGACTGTTTATTAGTACGACTTCAATCTTATTTGTTGTTTCATTTGTACTAGTAAATATTGAGGTGGACTTTGTCTTTATGGTTTTAAAATTATTAACCAATATATTTACAATTAGTTCTTGCTGGATAAGCCGCTGGTATATTCAAATCATTCGATATGTTAGACAGGTGTACATTTTACAAGGCCTGGGTGTCGTCATACCAGTCTTTGCCTCTTTACTACAACAATCGCCCAAGTTTTAATTTTAACTCTTAAGTATCTTGACCATATTGATTTAGCGTATCCTAACACCCAACTAGTCAAAGCCATATTTTTAGCCAAAAACTTTATTTTAAACATGTTAAAGTTTTTAAATAGCTCAACATTAACGTATCTATTTATGGTAGAAATCTATTACCTGGAAGGTTTTATATTTTCGTCCCGTTTGCAGCTTTTACAATTCTGTGGACCATAGCATTTTCACTTTAGTGCCAGTATTACATGCACAAATCCTCTCAGGAGATAATTCAAAGATGGTACAGGCAACTTACTCTGTGAACAGTTGCAAAGCCTAAATATATGAGGCGGGTATTAAATTCGCTTCAGCCAATAGCAATACCAGTTGGTAACGTTGGGATTGTTGATCGGGAAACTCAAATTAATTACTTTAGTGCTGTGTTAGATTATGCCGTCAATACGTCCATAATTTTTAAGGGTTTCTTTTGAACTTAGTATTATTAGTATTAGTATTATAATAATGTAATGCAAATTTAAAGACTTCATCATACAAACATATCACCATTCATTTATACATATATATTACAATACTTAAGCATCTATCAATACTGTAACGATTTCAAGTTTTTAGTTTACTTAATATCAAATACTAAAAATAAGAATAAAGTTATACAGATTTAAATACTAATAGTTTGAACTCGAATACCAATATATTTGTAGCATTCAACATGAATAATTTTCGAATAGCATTTTCACACCAAAAATATAAAATGTTTATGCTTCAACTTATGTTGAAATCTTGCTAACAATACTAGCATATACGAATATATATTCCTAGAATAATATTATTGATTGTAAATCTAATATGAATTTTCTATTTTAAATAAAATAAATGTAATTGGGTGTCATGTTGAAGTTCCGGACATGAGTTGACATGAAAGACCATTTAATTTAATAAACAATAATTTGGAAAATTTGGCTTCGACGTGGTTGAAAAATTCAGATCGATTTCATGTTATAAGTCAAAAACATTTTTACTATCGTTTGGTTAGCATAAATCTATAAGGCCAGCATGCGTATCTTAATGTTTAAAATCGCATTATGTTAGAATAATAAATCTAAAACTACTTAATAATTTTTTGAAATTGTGAAGTTCTCATATCATGGCTTTCCTGAAACCTCAAAGTTTAAATTTATTAAGGAGCCACCGGAAAAAAAAACTTTAAACTATTTAAATTTCAAAAAAACTTGACACCAATGTTACTTGTGTTTTCTGAAGTGATACTAAAAACTACGTAATTTAGTTTCTAAAATCAATATTCGAAAAAATTATAAGACATATTTATTTAATTAAATGAATCTAAATTTAAATTTAAAGTTAAAACCACAAAATAGAAAGAATTCAGATAAAACCTGGTAGTAAAATAAAATATGGATAGTAATTACACGATATTTTACAGTATACACAAAATATTTTTGTGTTTTTAACTACGTTGTAATAAAACTACTTAGAGATTTTTCATTTTTTTTAAATACATGTTTTGTTGAAAATATCTTGAACATTAATTCAGCTCCAAAATTAGTCTCAAAATTGCATGAAAACATATTTATCGGCAGTTTAGAAGTAATATCATTTACAACCTAGAACTCTCTTTCTGATTCTAAGTTTTCAGTGATGTCTTTCATGACAACAAACTGTTTCTGAAAAACTGAAAGCCAAATTAAAAAATAGCATCGGAAACAACTGGACATTGAACTTCAAAGAATTTAATAAAATACTAATTATTTGCTCAAAAATTACACAAAAAACCACGCAACTTATTTGGAGGCTTTTTGAATGAAGGCACAAAATTTACCCGCGTTCTTGTGCTCTATACGCTATAAAAATTTCGTCGCTATTTAAAATATTTTTCAGTTGTATTAAATATCTAGCCTGTAAAACACCTGATACTGGAACCTTTCGGCTATATAACATATTACATTGTATCAAGTGGGCAAACAAGCATTACGTTGGTGTGCTGGATTATTAACGGCAACAGCATTTACCTTAGGGAAAATTGCAACTTGGGCATTGATCTGTGGATATAGCACATTTCCTGTAGTAATGTGTATTTTGATATAACTTGTTATTGTTGCAATATTTATAACAACAAGTCAAGCAGTACCTAAGGTTGTAGAGTGTCATGAAATTAGTATTGTTATGGTCAAAGGAATCTAGCCAAGAAAAGGCGAAACGTTTTGGAAAGGTAGGGAAAATTTTGATGCATCACTTAGGGTTCCAAATATTGTACATTTTTATATTTGGATAAGACAGAAAAAGGCGCAAAGACCTTTCAATTTTTACTATTGGTCGGCAGAATTTGATCAAGAAACGAAAACTAGTTTTTTAAATGTTATTTTAAATAAAGCGGTTACTTTAATTTTGTTGACTTAAAATAATACAAAAATAATCATTTTGTAAAACACATCATTTGTTGTTTTACTGTATACAATGTATGGTAGACCTTTATATTATAGATTTTACTTGTGTTCGTAAATATTTTAGTTTGTAGATCAAATATAAATCTATATTTTTTATTATTGATTTAATACGATGGGAGGCTTTACTGCACGAGCTTGTTTTTTATAAAAACATGTTATGAAATATTGACATTTATGATTGATTTATTAAAAATCTACCTGTTTGAGGTTTTAAACTTTACTACATGTTATTTTATATATAATACGCACTGTACCAATTTCATGATATTGAATATGTTTTGGCATTTTTGGGAAACGAACAAAGTAAAAACCGTGTGCTACAGTGTAGCAGCTAGCTGTCAGCTAGCATATATTTTTACTGAAAGTAAAACACAAATCAGCTGCTCTGTTCACTACACACCACCGCAACATATATGCATGTTTTCTGTACTCACATCAACCCATTTAACTGTATACATTTTCACTATCAGTCGTCCAAATAAACTCTAGTTAATTTTTATACCGCAAAAGCTATATAAAAGCTGTACTCTAGGCCAACAGCTATTTTTGAAATATTAAAAATCAGTAAAAATATTTAAACGATTAAAATGGAGCAAAACAGCGCAGAACTGAAAAAGACTAATTCTCAGAAAGTTGGTTTGTGTATAATTTGTAATTCTAAAAATATCCTCACCACCAATAATACAAATCAACCCACCCAATTTTCAAAACAGTTAAATGTTATATTTATCCTAAAATATTTGCTAAACATACCAACTTCCCAATTGGAACAATTTCTCCTAAAATATGGAAATCCAGAAAATTGGATAAGTTTATGTCAACAGTGTAGCCAGTTAACAGGAGAAGCAGAATCCCTTCACTTTCAAATTTTACAAATTTCTTCAACGTTGAAAGCTATTAAAGTTGAAATCTTGGAAACAGCAAAACAACCAATTAAAATATCAGCGACCAAGTTTAAAGACAATTCAAAATTTATAATATGGAAAGATGTAAAAGAAGCTATCAAAAATGGTAACATTGAAAGCCAACTCATAAATATTTACATTATCCCTCAAATATTTTCTCGTTTAATTGTTAATCTATTATTTTTACGTTGATTTTAGATAAATCTCCTTCAACGGGTCATCCGAAAGAGCCTCCATCAAGTGGAAGACCAAAACTGAAAGCTGAAATCGATTATCCTCCTTCGACGAACAACTCATCTGAAAAATTAAATTTCGAACAAAATGAAAATGACCACCAATGTTGCCCAAATTGTTCAACAAAATTTCCAACTCAACCCACCAATTATCCTGATGACACCACTATTCTTCCAAGTACAGCTTTTATTGGAGAATCCCAGCAATGTCTTTACTGTCCCATTGAATATCCCTCCATCTCCTCCCTATTTAAACACATGCAATTAGACCACAATATCGACCGACTTCCATGTCTTCATCCAGGCTGTGGGGCAACATTAAAAAATCTCAAACAATATTTTAAACATCGTCAAACGCACCGAAGAAAAGGAGAGTCCATTAAATCGTCAGATCAATTGAATTTAACTCAGAATCAAAATGAAGATAATATTAAGATAACCAATGAAAGTACACACACCCAAAATATACAGCCAATTATTGAAGAATCTACGACGATCGAGCAAGATTCCATCAGTCCAGATCAATTAAATGATAATGACTCTCAAGATAATTATAGTGACAAAGGTGAACATGAACACGTTCAAGATAACCCTATTGAAGATGATAACGACCTTCAAGATAGCTATAATGACGATAATGATAACGACTGGTTACCCAGTTCCCCACCAGAGGGCATTGATATCGAATCCGACATTAAAATTAATGAAATGAATTCCCCTGATAACCAAAATATTGACATTAATCTTCCGTTATCAAGTTCAGATAACGCTGAGGTTCCAAAACTACCCAAAAAAGTCTACAAAGCAGAAGTCCAAAAATGTCCCAAATGCCCCTCCAAATTTCCCTCGATAACCAGCACCTTAAAACACATGTCAACCTTCCATAAAATGACACGTCTACCTTGCCTCCATTCTGGATGTCAACAAACCTTAAAAAATCTCAAGCAATATTTCAAACATCGGTCCAAACATTTCCGACCCCCACCACCACCAAAGCAGAAAAAGCCTCCAAAACCAAAAGTTAAGGTTAAGGAGGGACCCCAATTGTGTGACCTTTGTGGTGCCTCATTTAATAGTGCAAGTGGCTTGTATTCTCATCGTAAATGCGTGCACGGAGATAAAAAATATAAAAGGGTTTACGTGGACGCCACATGTCACATTTGTGGGATAACTTTAAAAGGTTGTCGTTTAAAAATGCACATGTTAAGGAAGCATAGTGATAATTGTGGAGAAGAGTATAATGGTTCGTTTTATAAGTGTGGGGTTATAGGATGTCGGAGAGATTTTATTCATAAAGTGAGTTTGGATAAGCATATGGATAAGATGCATGATGGATGGCGAGAGGAAGGGACGGGGGAAATGGGAACGAGGGGGAAATTTGAATGCAAATATTGCGGCAAGTGTTTCCATTTGAGAGGAAAATTGGGGCAACATGAGTTGGCTCATCAGAATAATTTGGAGGGGAAGAAACCGTGGATTTGTGATATTTGTGGGAAGGGATTTGGAATGCCTGCGAATTTGGATAATCATAAGAAGTATACGCATAAGTTGGCAGGAAAATTTGAAAATGGGAAGAATGAGGATAAACATAATGTGATGTAGTGATTAGTTAAATGATATTAAAATTAAGTTGAAAAATAATATATGTGGATTTCAAGTGTTTGAAATAAAATTGAAATTGATATTCGTTCGTAATTGAAATGTTTTTAGAGATTAAATAAAGTTGTTTGGTTGCTTATATTACTGCGTTTAATGTGTCAATTTTTTATTACATTATTTCAAATGAGAGATATATATAAGCGTCTAATGGATTAATCAGTTATTTGTATTGATTTATTTTTGTCCTATTAACACAACCATTTAAAGCCAGTACAAACTTGTTAGCCTTTTTATAATGCTTACATAAAAATACCGACGTAGAATACGTGGTTTGGTATTGATAAAGTATTAATGTATCACTTAGAATTATCATAATTTGTGTTGAGCTTAAATTAAAACGAGTAAAACAAGTGTTTTTAAAATAAGTATGTAACATGGACTAAAAATATTATCTGCCGAGGGATTGTGCAAGAGCGTTGAGATAATTTCATTAATTCTAGTCGTCGATTAGAGAAAATGACAGAAATTTTTGAAGTAAATAGTTCAAGTAAGCTAAATATCTTTCAGTAGTAACAGCTGTACACTAAGCGATACAATACAGTCTAAAGCAATTAGTGGAGTAAGTTTATCTACAAATTTCCCATCTGAAATCACAAACTTAAACGAACGACAACTTGCATAAAACTTTCTTTCCCATCGATTCGGTGGATATGACAGTTTCTTCATTTGAGCAATTAACTTAAAAGACATAATGTTTACAGAAGAAATTCCACCAAAAACTACTAATATGGCAACAAAACAATCCAAAAGTAAGAATGCGCATAGAACGGCTAAACCAGTAGTATCGTCAGAACTTTCATTGGTTTTAGAAATATTCTTTATAAACGTTGCTAAGCAAAAAGATCCGAGTATACACGAAACAAAATTCAAAGTGAGTAATATAAGTCCTCGTAAAATTGCACCAAGAAGACGAGCCAAATACTGCAAATGTCTTAAATTCTTTGCACGTTTTAATCGAGAGTAAAATGGATGACGACATCGTATTCGGTATCTTTAAAATAATTATTTCTTTAAATTATTCATTTATAATAATAAATGTTTTTCAAAAGCAATTTGTAAACCTACTCAGTCAAGTTTTTGTTCAGTGCCAGCATTGTCAAAATAAGCAATATTGCACCAACAAATATTTCACTCCGCATGAGAATCATCCAAATCCAGTAGCTAAATCCTATAACACCAAATTTGCCAAGGTACGACACCAAACTGACAGGAAAGGCTTCACAGTTTCGTTGCAATAGCTCAAACAGAAAATATCCAACAAGTGATAGTTTCAGTGGTTGCGACCAAGGTAATACAACAACGCATCCGAAAGGAACAGCAAATTTTTCCGTTATTTGGGCCAAATATATAATCATTTCAATTTCCTTCTCTTGTAAAGGTTTCTGCGAAAACGGTAATACTGGCTTAGGATACATTTCGTCATATTGAAGAAGGCCGTTAATAACATTTCCCATGTCAATTTTGTTCAAGTTGCATTCGTGCCAATGCGTTGCGGTTATAAATAGTAAGAGATTACTAATCCAAAGTAACAGATTGTTTCCTTTTTGGTCATTATTCTCTGAAATGCTAAGAATGGAATAAAATGATTGAATTAAAATTGAAGCAACTGAAATATAAATGCAGAACAATCGCTTTTGATATTTGGAACGATGGTCCAAAATAACTGCTATGCGACGTTGCGAGTTTTTGGTGCATGACCATTCAAATGGAATTGCTTCTAAGGGACCTTTTAGCTGGAAATCGGCACCGAAATGTTTTAAAACTTGATCCATTGTATGGCCGTTTATGCTACACTGGGGAATGGTATATAATGTATGGTTATGTTAAAACTGAAAATTATATTATACATTTTCTTGTTTGGATTTGTAGGCTTTTAAAGCAACCGAATATTATGCAGCAAGCAACGCTTGATTGACGTAATTTTGTAAAAGCGTGAATTTCGGGGATGTAATCGCAAAAATATATGCGGCTTGGGGATAAATTATTAATGAATAGGATTTTGTTGAAACATTTAATTAACGATGGAACGTTAAGCAGACTTTTATTGGGAATATTATCACAGACATTAATAATTAAATTGCGGCTTGCTAGAAATCGAAATGCCAAGTTACATCCCATATTGCGCATTATACAATTCTAACTTCCAATAAAAAGACGGCTTTAATTGTGTAAATTTAAATTGAATTCGAATGTTTGTCGATTTGATGTAAGCAAGTTTGCTTAACCTAAACGTAACCTAAAAAATGGACATTAAAACACCGCTTTGTTTGATTTGATTTCGTTAATTTATTTATACTTTTCTCGATGCTTAACTGAAATGGATTGGAAGCTCGTGCTGATTTTATCATGTAAAACAATCAGCCAATACATAATAATTTATTTACTTTGTCGAACATTAGAAATAAATTATGATGTAGAAATGCTATTATCAAGGCATGAAGTATAAGGGTAAAATGATACAACAGCTTTGCAATGTAATATATGTAATGTAACCGTAATCATGAAATGTTTGAAAAAAAACGTAGTTTGACTATAACCATTATAAAAATAGAACTGAATTATTCGCACGCATAAATAATATTTCAAATGTATGTATATTGATCCAATTTTCAAAAGGACCATTTAAATATATTTCTTTGTAAAAACTTCAGCATTCAAATAAACCATCAAATTATTAAAAACCAAAAGCTAAACAAATCATTACATTCCTAAGGCCGTTTTATTCATTACTGTTGATCAGCTACGTCTGTTTTTTACAATCATTTCGTGCACGCCTTGCACACAATCTTTTTAATAGGGCAAATATTGTAGCGTGGTTTATTTTGGAAGATGCGATCCGGTGGTTTATGAGAATACAAAACAAAAGAGCCTTTAAAATAATAAAATGACGACGGTGACTTCGGTTATATTAGGGACGATTGACTTTTATTTCTAT
>JAQFXM010008199.1:0-10953 GCA_034693345.1 Entomobrya multifasciata
ACGCTGTAATTAAAATTCAGCACAATCGATTAATTCATTCATTCATAATTAATCAATTCAATCAGCATGACCACTTAAAATTGACAGCAAGCAGCAGTGTAGCATAACATTTAGATGCACTTCATTTGTCTCCAGTCGCCCCTCTCATCTTAATAGGTGGTGTTCATTGTGAAAGTCATAGAAAAGAGAGGCGAGCGGAGAAACTCAAGCGTTCAACGTGACGGCTTAGCCATAAAGCTGAACAAGCACTCCGGCTGCTGCAAAGCCTTGTGCATACCCGTTTCATGTGTGAAAATACACAAGAGTGTTTGGAGAGTTTGGTCAACTGTTTGAATTAATTTTAATTCTTCGTTTAATCAGTAATTAACAACAATGGTAAGTGGTTGAATATTTTACTAAATTCGCTTGAATAGTTATAATTTGTTGAAAATAGATTTGGAGTGAGTAAAGTATTGAGTTAAGTGAATTTTTGAGATGTTGACCTGTTGGTGGTGGAGGAGGTGGAGGGGATGATTGAAAATTCATAACAAGTTTGAGTGGTCGTTGTAGAAAATATATGATTGAAAAACTAATGTGTATAATAGCTAATTGGTTTTTAAATTTAGAATGTTATTGTTTGATTTTTAATTGTGGTTTAAAATTTGTGTGATTTTTAGGCGAAGGGTAAGGTTGTTGCACCCCCTCCAAAGAAGCTGGGACCCAATCAGAAGGACAAGAGCAAAAATGCTATGAGGGAGGTGAGGATCCGTAAATTGTGTCTTAACATTTGCGTGGGAGAGTCCGGTGACAGACTGACTCGTGCAGCGAAGGTAAATCGTCAAATTACATTAACCGTTTCAACTGCATTAATTTTAATGAGTCCAATGATTTTGATGTGTGTTTTTTTTAAATTTGCGGATGATTTCAGGTGTTAGAACAGCTTACCGGTCAACAGCCAGTCTTCTCCAAAGCCAGATACACTGTGCGTTCCTTTGGAATCCGAAGAAATGAAAAGATCGCTGTCCACTGTACCGTAAGAGGAGCTAAGGCCGAAGAAATCCTTGAGAAGGGTCTTAAGGTAATTGAAATGAACTAATAAATTTGATGGCGGCAGTTAATTGAGGATAAAGTAGTTAAAATTAGTTTGTAATCAATAATCATGTTTGTATGTTGATATGACAGGTGAGGGAATACGAACTTCGTCGTGAGAACTTTTCTGACACTGGAAACTTTGGTTTTGGAATCCAAGAACACATTGACTTGGGTATCAAGTACGACCCCTCTATCGGAATCTATGGTCTTGACTTTTACGTAGTACTTGGTAGGCCCGGATTCAATGTCGCTCACAGAAGGAGGAAAGTTGGAGTAGTTGGGTTTGGACACCGACTTACCAAGGAAGATGCCATGAAGTGGTTCCAACAGAAGGTAAATGATAACTACTTAACATACTCAATAAAATTGCACATTGACATCCAGTTTGGTTTCCATTTATCCATGTTTCCCGACTGTTACCTTAAAATAATAGTGCAATAGTAAAACTCTGGTAGTTTTGCAACTCAGGCTTGTCATTTTAGTGACAGTCTGGTACAAAAGCTCCCAACAATTAAAACTACAGCAATGATTGATATCCATTAAAGTTTTTATGTGTGTCTAATTGTGATGAATATTTTAATTTTGTTAACAGTACGACGGTATCATCCTCCCCGGAAAAGCCAAGTAAGGTGGAGTCTAGCTAGCAGTAAATCTTTTTTCATCAACAAAAGAAGAATGAATGACTTTAATTCCAGTTTAATTGCAAAGCCGGATTTTCCTTACTTGATAATAAAAAAATCGTTATTAAAATTTTAATTGTGGTTGAACATCTTCATTAACTGTTCCATACATTCAAAATATTCCTCAAAGCATAGTTAAAGTCAGTCAGTCAGTCAAATTCACGGAATCGTGAAATGAGTTGAGTGAGACTTGAGAATGTAAGTTTGGCCAAGTGGCCGCCACCTTGCGGCAATCTGTGTGAACTTGTCACACAACTTGGTATTATGCATCGGTTAAGTTTTTGCCACGGAAATAAAAACACTTGAAAAGAAAATCTCCCAATCATCATCATCTGCAAGTCTGATAGTTTTGCATTTTGCACTGCATCTAATCTGCCGATGACCAAAAAATATAAAAAAGTCAAAGTCACAGAGCAGAAAAAAGGAAAAGTTTGTGAGTAAGCTCATATTTAACTTTTTGTTTGATTGGTGGTGTTGGTGAGTGAGCCTGTGTGTGAACGACATTTAAGCAAGTTGCCTTATCATTACGAAATTGTTTGTTTTGAAGGGTGGACTAATTAGGGAGCAGTTATATTTGGATGTTTGGTGGAAAAGTAGTTTGACGTTAAGGATTTTGGCCATTTAAATAGGTGGTGGTGGTGGTCTGTGGTGACTCGTCATAATTTTTGGGTTATCTTTAATCTTAATTGGTGGTGGTTAGTAGAGAGGGAAGGTTCAAGTGGATAGGTCACTGAACCCTTTTGGTCGTCTTGGAACTTGGAGCAGAATTTGCTAAACCAGTTTTATTACCATTTTAATTTTGAAGGTAATTTTTGGAAAGGATTATTTTTTGGAGGATTTGAAATGAATTTTGGCTAATTATTTAGTTGGGATTGTTGATTTGATAGGAAAGTGGCTTCTGTGCTATTTGCTGACTGATTGGATTTTTTTCGGAGGAAGTAAACCAGTTTTTAGATTGAAGTAATCATGCAGGTGACACTTAAAAATTTGCAGCAGCAGACTTTTACCGTTGACATTGAGGAAACTCAGACGGTAAGCGGAATAATATATGATTTTTTACTAATTAATTGGCATTTAAGTTAAGTTTGTCTGAACTAACTATTTGAATGTGTTTTCTTTGTAACGGTATTGTAGGTAAAAGAACTGAAGGACAAAATCGAGGCCTTAAAGGGATCAGATTATCCTGCAGCAGGACAAAAGCTAATCTATGCAGGAAAGATCCTGGCGGATGAGAACCCGATTTCGGAGTACTCAATCGAAGAGACTAAGTTTATTGTTGTAATGGTGTCAAAACCAAAAGTTCCTTCGGCTCCTCCCCCAGCTGCTGCTGCAGCCACCCTAACACCCGCCGCCGCAGCTGCCGCCACAACAGAAACGCCTGCTGCAGCGACCACCGAAGCGAAAAGTGAGACTACCTCCGCCGCAACGCCTGCCGCTGCTACTCCAGCAACTGGAACGTAAGACAAAGATAGTTTAACTTTAAGTATATTATTGAATAGTTAAAGTGATTGAAAAGTTAATTGTGTTCAATTAATTGTTGTAGTGCATCGACCCCTGAATCTATTCTCCTGACGGGATCTGAGTTTGAGAGAACAGTGCAGTCCATCATGGCAATGGGCTACGACAAGGCTGAAGTGGA
Organism: Entomobrya multifasciata; assembly: GCA_034693345.1. NCBI lineage: Eukaryota > Metazoa > Arthropoda > Collembola > Entomobryomorpha > Entomobryidae > Entomobrya > Entomobrya multifasciata. The sequence goes on from JAQFXM010008199.1 coordinate 3,391, forward strand.
AAGGGCTCTTCGAGCATCTTTCAACAATCCTGACAGAGCTGTAGAATATCTTATCAATGGAATACCAGCCAACTTTGCTCAGGAGGAAGCAGAGAGCCCCAACGCTCCCGCGGTTGTTGGAGGAGGAGGTGGTGGCGGTGGTACACCAGCAGCACCTGCAGCTCCTCAACAACCAGCAGGAGGAGAGGACCCTTTAGGCTTTTTGCGTTCTCAGCCACAATTCGAACAAATGCGTCAGGTGGTTCGAGAAAACCCGCAGCTGTTGAATGCTGTGCTTCAGCAGATAGGCCAAACTAATCCCGCTCTTCTTCAAGTTATTTCGGAAAATCAGGTACGTCATGTCGTTGGCGCTAATTAATATATATTAATGAATGATGTGTATGGTATGATTGTGTTTTTTTTTGTTTGAATAATTTAGGAAGAGTTCGTACGCCTATTGAATGAGGAGGGTACCCCACAGTCTTCATCCGGATCATCGGTTGGAAGTGGTGGGGCGAGAGAAGGAGGAGCTCCCCCATTTCAAATACAAATTTCTGCCCAGGACAAAGAAGCTATTGAGCGAGTAAGAAATAACTACTCAGTTCTAAAATATTTAAGTTAAATTAACTAAGAAATATTATGAGTTGAGTTGTTAATGATTTCGTGAATTGCTTTGCAGTTGAAATCACTTGGATTCCCAGAACATTTAGTTGTTCAGGCGTACTTTGCCTGCGAGAAGAATGAAACGCTCGCCGCTAACTTCCTCTTGTCCAACCCCGACGATGATTGATCTAGTTCACACAATTTAACACACAACTTAAATTTATTAAAAATCAACAAAGCTTTTTTCCTTTTTCTTTTCACTCTCTCTCCCTCTCTCTCTCTCTGATTGATCGCCTGTCCGTCTGTATGTAAATTGTGAAAAAAAATCCTTGTTATTATTACAAATTACAGAAAACTATAAAATTAAAAAATACTTATTGTAAATTATGTTTACTTTTTCTCTAATTAATCATATATATTATTATCTGATTATTATAATGGAAAAAGGGGAATTTTTTGAAATATTATGAAGAGAAAAATGGTCTGGAGTCTGGAGCAGAAGAGATGACGGCGTAATTATTATTACTACATGTTATATAAATATCACACAAGAAAAAAATCATACATTGTTGATGATTACAGATTGAATATTCAAAAAGGAAGAATAATAATAATTGATTGAAAGAAAAATTATATTTAATCTGTCATGTCTTTTTAAAAACAATCGCGTGTCTTCTTTAAAAACGTCATTTTACTGATAACTGTTTCATAAGAATATATAATTTGTAAAAAAAAAATGAGAAAAATATTATCTTAAAACTTACTGGCCACTTATCCAATAAATTTACACATAGAAAAGATACGGAACGGAAATAAGAAAGGGAGATTTTTTGTACTAACTCAGCAGCATCGCCATCATGAAGAATAAAAAATCACTGATTGTTTGAAAGGAATAAACCAAAAAAATATATAAGTAAATCTAAATGTGAACGGTATAAAATTAAGCAGATGGACTTTTTAGCTACTTTTAACTATACATTAAAAAATAACTGTTACAAGAACTGCTTGTAGTGGTAAAAAATAAATAAATCACTATTTATTGTTAAAAATTAAAAGACTAGTTTAATTTCTCTGTGTGTATTTTTGTGTATTCCTTCCTTCTACTTTCCATCGATATGGGATAACTAACATGCAAGTAAGGTTGATGGGGGTGCACCCCGGGTGGCATGGCATGTGGCTATGCAAAGGTGATTATTTGAAATGACAAATTTTGAAATGACAAATTGCTTTAATGCTGAAAGTGTAAATTTTAAATTATCCGTTTTTTATTGTCTGTTAATAAAAACCACTAAACGTACATGTGTAATCGATTGGTGAAAAGGTACATATAAAAATTTATAAGTTTTTGAAATTATGAAAATGCGATTGTAATTTCAACGGGTAAAGGTAACCAATACGTTAATTATAATCACTAAGTTGGTTCAATTCCGACTCGCTAAATATCCCCTGACCACTCTCAAAATCGGCGAGAGTGTCAAGCAATTGAAACTCGTCAGTGGAGTCACTTTGCTGAAGCTGCTGCGGATTTTTTCTTGGCGACTGCGGGATAATTGGGGGCTCCACTGATGAAGGTGACTGGGTTTGGGATGACTGCTCCAGCTCGTTTTGACTTGTCGACGATACCCTTTTCCTGGGAACTGCCATTGGCTGCTTGAAAACAAAAGCTTTTTTCATAGGCGAGGGGGACCTTCTCACAAGCACCAAACCTGGTTGACGAGGGAGTGGGGGTGGTGCTTGGGATGAATTGACAGATGAGCTTTCCAGTTCTGGAGTTCCACTTAAAATTTCTTGTCGGTTCCTCTCCCTCGTCACAGCTTCACTCAGTTGTGCAGCAGTTCTAATGAAAAGGGTTGTTGGGGTTCGCCCCTCTTCTGTTCCATCCTCGACAACGTCATCGTACTCATCATCATCATCATTACCCAAGTCAACTTGCTGTGGCTGCTGTGCAGCCTTTTGTTTTCTTCTGGAACGCTTCCTCTCATAACTTTGGTCCTTCAACAAACACATGGCATTTTTCATCATCAGTTTTTCAATTGTTGATGTAGCTTTTCTGCAAACTCTCGATTTCTTTTTTCGCTTGATTGATTTCCCTCCAGCTTTTCCTTTAACTGCGGTCACCTTTTTATTCGTTGCCTTTTTGAACGCTTTCTTTCCAAACCTTTTGGGTAAAAGTAGAGGTAAATTTGGCTTTGAGTTTATGATACTCCGAATATTTTCCCATTTTGTTTGGTTTTCTGAGATTTGGGCTAGCACTTCCCTTTTTGAGTCTTCATTTCGAAGGGAGGTAGCTTGCTTAAATATTTTCAAGCAGTCAAATGGCTCGTAAAACTCGTCCACCAAGGGATAGTAGTATCTCTCGACTTTCTTCAGTTTTCGCTGAAATTTTCTCATTTCCTTTTTCTTGCGGTCGGGAAGCACCAAGTTGCCAAATTTGCTTGTTTTGGCATCACCGTCGTCTTCCCCTTCTGAAGCTGAAGATGATGAACAAGAAGAGGAGCTGGAATCTGAGTTGTTATGAGATGAACAGAGCTTATGGATAAGGGACCTCGGTTTCTTTCGTGGACGACCTCTTGGACGCTTTTGGACTGAGAAGGGATTGGGTTTGTAGTGAAATTTCTGCGCGCCAGTTAAAAGGGAACCGTCGTCCAAGGAATAGAGTTCCGGTTCGGATTCCTGACCATCGTCAGACATTTCTAGAGAATACGTTTCTCGAGTGACTTGAGTTCGAAGGGCAACCGCAGTGGAGTAAATGTTGTGGTCAAAGTACGTAGGGCCTTTGCCTTTTGCTGCAGCAGAGTTCCAGGATTGCGCTTGACGGATTAGGTATTCTATCATGTCATTTGGGGTCATGTTCCTCACAAATATTTCGTAGTCAGTAATATATTCTCGGTGGAGTTTATACAGTTTTTTGAGGTAGAACATTTGGGAGTCTTGGTCAAGTTGGTCCCAGGTGGGTAATTGGTGATCGGGATCATCGGGATTCTTTAGCTTGACAACTTGGGCTTCCTGTTTGTAAAGAAGGGTGGCTTTTCGGGGTGGAGGTTTGGGCTCTTCGGGAAACAGGCGAAGTTTAGGGGCGAATATTTCTTCTTCGGTGTTAAATTTTTTGTCGTAGTGGCGAAGTGTATTGTGGAATTCTAAGGCTTGATCCAGAAAAACTTGCTATAAAAATGGTCAAATAAAGAAAATTGGATGGATGCATAAATACGCTATGGTTTTATGAAAATTAAGTGGAATTTGTGAGTGAATGCGCCTACCTTTTCTTGTTTGGAAAGCCGATTGAAAGTTTCAATCATTCTAGCAGCGGTTTGAACAATGCCAATTTTGGAGTACAGAGTGCACCATGTCTTCTCTCTGCAAATGTACTTAGCATAGTAGTAGTAGACAGTAAACCGGCGCTCAAATTGTCGTCCGTCAAAGATACCTCGGATCGCTTCGTTTATTATCTCTACAAAAAACGTTTGTAACAGACAAAAAAAGGAAATTAGTATTCAAACTGAGGAAACAGCAAAAGATTCTAAATATTGTAAACTAAGGTATTTGACAGCCAATCCATTTTTTGGTATTTTATCTGACGACAATTTCCGACCATTTAACAAAATGCATATTAAATGCATGAAGATGTATTTTTAAGAAGTAAAAAATAAATATATTTTTTATCATTTGATTATAAACATTTTTATAAGTTATTTGAAGACTATAAAATACAGAATTTCCTGAAGTCATTAAATATATTATGTAATTTTATCTAAATTCTAATCTCTATAAACTTACAGTCATAATTTTTGAGTTACATATATTTACAAACGAATTTAAACATAAAATGCATTATGTGTAAGATAAGGACTACAAGCTACTCAGTCCTATCTCGCCGCAAGCATACACGATACACGTAAAAATTATTAGCCAATTAAATTTAACCACAAAGAAACACATCACATTAACTTTAAAATGAACACTTGTCTTTTCTGAGCTTCTCTTTACACATTTTTGGGGGAAAACACTTAAATTTCATTGCATTTTTAAAGGAGAACATCTAGTTGTAACTATTTTTTCTTACGTGGTGTTATGTTTTTGCCAGGACTATAATGATTAGCTTTTTGCTCTTCTTCCACCGCCCTCAACCGTTTCATCTCATTCAATTTCTTTTCAACCAACTCTTTATGCTCATCCCCCAAATCTTCAGCGTATAACGGCAGTGCTCCAAGATTTCCAGCGACTTGCTTTCTCTTCTTTGTATTCTCTTCAAAAGACTCCTCGCCGTTCCTTTTCCTCTTCTTTGATGTGCTTGGCTCTACTTCTGCGAAGATTAAATTTAAAAATCCGCGTCAATAACAATTTTAAAATTATAATGAAGTCAACTCTACAAATTTAAAATATAATTCTTACCACCATCATCGTCCACTTCAATCAAGTCGTCATCCTTAACCAAAGGCTCCTTATTCACCTTCTCCAAAAACTCAACTTTGTACTTTTTGGGCAGACTGTCTATCACACAAGCTCTCATCATATCAGGCACCGTACTCATATATTCCTCAATTTCCTTCCTAAAATTCAAACTCTGCATTTTAAAACCCAAAGAATATCTTTCCCTATCAAATTTCGACATGTCCTTCCATTTCTTCTCTGCCACCGACATCACTTCCTCTTCCGTTTTCCCTGCAGCTTCGTCACTACCCCGGAACTCTTCAAAGAAATATTCAAAAATAGTATTTTTCGGTTTTGGTGGCTTGCCGTGATTTTCCGCCCAAATGTTAAACTCTTCTTTGTGGATTAGTTTAGATATTTGGAGCTCCTTCGAGAGAAAATACATGGGATGAGTTTTTTTGTACTGGGCCACTTCGATTTGATAGTGTTCGCAAGCTTTGATACATTTCTTGATCCATTTGAGCTTCTTTTTGTTACTCAACTCTTTCCATTTATCGCATAATTGCTTTTTATAGCTGGGTAGCTCCGCGGCAGTTGGTGGAGGTTCCATTTCGTTCAGTTTTGAATTTAAGTACAGCTATTGATCAGAGAAATAAAAATTAAGCCATTTAACTCATTATCCTGAAAAATTTGGCATGTAATTTATAATTGATGTATTTGAGCATGTCAATTTTTACCTGCATTGGTGTCAAAGGGAATTTCGGTGCATCTTGAAATATTTCTTGAGAAATTTTTACAGTTTGCCGACGGAAGTAATCACTCATCGGCTTATCCTTCACTTCTGGTTTCCCGTCCTTATCCAATTTCATCTCTTTTTTGTTCAGAAAGGCTGGATAATTGGCATAAAATTCTTTCACTTTTTGGTTGTATTCTGCTTTGAGTAGTTTGGCTTGTTGGTCGTAGTGTTGTCTTTGCTCGTCTGTTAAACTTGTCCATCTTTTGTGGCATTGTGTCTGGAACTGCAGATATCAAAACAAATTTCATGTTTTATTTTTTCTAACTGTGACTAAATTACAAGAAGCATTAATAAGTTTTCTATGTAATGTTAATGAAACTTACAGTTAGGAAATTTTCCACTTTTTTCTTCATCTTCTCTTGCAAATGCTTGTGCTCATCCCACTTCTCCTTACAAAAGTACTGGAATCCCCCAGAGGCATAAGGCAGTTTTGGAAAGTTGGGAGCAGCCTCAATACTTTTCCTCATAAATTTGTGATAATCCAACTTCAAGTTAAATTTGACTTCCTCCACTAACTCATGCATGATCCTATACTTCCTCGTTTGACTTTGCAGAAATGTCCACGCCAATCGACAGTGATCTGCGCTATAGCACGAAAAAGCTATTTTTGTCCAGTCAATTTCCATTTCACGCTTTTTCACAGATTTCGCCTCGTTCACAGGACACTCCGCACCAACTTTGTCAAGGAGCAGTTCCAGGTCATCATGTGACATGGCTGCTAAAATGTTGATGCCCGTTGTACGCTCATCAGTGCCTGACGTCTTTGGGAGAGGAAGCACAGAAGACACACTTTTCGCGGGGGTCACAGGCTCCTTTTTAGGGGACACCTTTTTGTTGGAGGGGCCCGGAGTCTGGGGAGGTACTAAGGTCGCCTCCACACTCAGATCTTCCTCCAGAGGTTCTTCATCATTTTTGGCACTCTTTTTCTTCTTCTTTTTCTTCTTTTTTGGGGTGCTTGTAGAGGGTTCCTCGGAATCAATGTCTTCTTGAGTGACATTCTGCTGGGTATACACTGTCTGGGACTGGCTGTCCTCCTCCAATGTCATGTCTTCAAGGTTGGCAAAGTCTTCGTCCAGATTTCGTTTCGATTTCTTCTTCTTCTTTTTCTTCTTGCCAGAGCCTTCTCCATTGTCTTGGGATAATTGTTGGCTGGCCCTGTAAAAATGATTCACACATTACACAACAGTTAAGTTTAAATGAACAAATTAAAGGAGTGTACACAAAATTTTCTAAAACAAATCTTTATCCAATCGAACTAGATATAAAACTTACTCAAAAAATTCTTCGTCGTGATCCATTTGAAAGGTAATGGCGAGTTTAACAGTACCACCGAGTTTACTACGATGCTAATTAAAGTTAACTAATCCATTAAAGGATTTAAATTGAGGATGAGCACCTTAAAAATTGGGAAAAAACGTGCTTTGGTTAGTGGTGGTAGAAAAGCGTGTGAAGTGTACACAAGGTATAAAGTGAAGTGAATGTTTGCCGTGTTTTGCCGCGATTCTTTGCCACAACTCCACAAGCTTTCCAACAACAACACTCAACAGCTCAACGTTCAACACTGACTGACTTGCTCGTGTTCTCGTGAAGCATGCATTGATGAATGCATGAATCACGTTCACCGATGACCGAAAAGCATAAGCAAGAATACTACTATCGCATCTTGGCAGTTGAGTTGTCAGTGAAAGGCAAGAAGGGCTCTGGAAACAGACAGCGCACAGTGGTTTATTAGGCACCCTTGGCGGTCCTTATATTGATATTCAAGCATGTTGTAGAGAAAAGGAAGGAGAATCTTGTGGTGCCTTCAATTTCTCCCT
>JAQFXM010008200.1:0-10952 GCA_034693345.1 Entomobrya multifasciata
ACATACAGACATACAGACATACAGACATGGTATACGAAATGAACAAGTAGTACGAAGTACCTCGCACTACTTAATAATGAGCCATTTTAAAATTATATTGGTGTTGGTGCTGCCATAGCAACAGAGTGAACACAATTTCCCCATCAAGAAGACAAGGGTGTTTTAAATTTTAATCAAGTAGCACGTCATTTCACATTTATTTATATAAAAACACAGTTGCAGTCTGGTCTCCGTCCGGTGGTGTCCGGGTTAAAAAAATATGTTGATTTACATTTTTATTCATTTAGAATTGCGCTATACTTGTTGACGGTCACAATTTCCAAACAAGGTAACATTGGACAATTTTAGCTGAGAAATTTGATACCAAAGAAAAAAAATTAAAATTTCCTTGTAGATATTTTTTAAGGATGAAAAATAATAATCCACAAGGTGTGATGATTACGTTGACAACAAGACACTAATTCTGATTTAGTGTGACCAACTTAGAAGAACAGGAGCAGTAGTTGGGATGCAGTTTGTATTTATGATTTGATTACAGTGATGACGATGATGATGATCATATCACCAAAAAAGTGCGGATCGGTAACAATGTGCCATAATTCTAAACACGTCACGTTATAAGAACAACGAATAAACTGTAGTAATTTCTTTTAGGTGTGCGGTACAAGCCGAGGTTTTTTTCTTGAGAGTCGCCAAAAAAGATTTGTGATAAATGATAGCCAAGACATACCCAAGTAGCAAAAATTTTACATTGTATTTTTACTGCACTAATTTTGCAGTTCCAAATTACCATTTTTTAGTTTAAAAATGTTTTATATTTTGCTGCCAACTAACTACATTGTAATTAAAGTAAGTGAAACTACAACAATAAATCAAAGAAAAGATATTAAATTGAAGTTTGATATTTTTTTATGTGACGTGTAAAAAAAGAGTACCAAAATGCCATCAAGAAAATTAGGTTGTTTATTTTTTTTAGATAAGTCACTTTATAAGACAGACAAGCAGTCAGTAGTCAGTTCAGTTGAAAAATTAGCTTTAGGCTAATAAAAAAAGTATAATATGTGTATAAACTTTTTGATGATTGCTATTAAATGGCTATTTTCATTTTGATTGTAAAGAAAAAACTTGAATGATAAATTCAAAATATGAATTTCTGCATGTTTTTTTGTTAATCATAGCCTGTCTTTTTAGAGAATTTGTTTTTATGGATGGGTATTTTTTCATGGGAAAAATGTTAACAATGTTACAATTTACACACTTGAATTGTTTTTTATGAGTAAAATAAAGTAAAACTAAACAGTTTTCATTCTTTTGTGAGGGAAATTAGCATGGAAAAATATTGTTGTTAGTTGAAATGTCTGATTTGACGAACTGACAAAAAAAGAAGACAATCGTCATTTTTCACATCAACAACAAGACTAAAAACTCATTTAACTCATTTGTTTCAGAGTAAAGTGGCAGCAGCACTTCACACTTTAGAAAAACAAATTGTTCGGACGGGGAAGATGGAGAAGAAAAAGAACGTTTAATGGATATCTTCGTCCGTTGCACTATGAAATCCAGGTGAAGAAAAAAATTAAAAGAAGATTCTTGATTCTTTTTTCTTTTCTTAACAAAGCTGCCCAGCAATCAGAAGAAATCTTGAGATCTCTCAATCAACCAGCAAATCGAAATGGCAGTAGTTTTGCAATGTACCAATAATAATAATAATAATCATAATACCAACAACTTACTTTGTACATCGCGAATGTACATATATTAAAAAGGAAAAAAATGAGATGTTCATTTTTCTTTGGCTTCTTCAGAGAAATAAAAAAAAGTCGTGAGATGTTTTGAAAAGTGGGAGAGAGAGATGAACTGTAAGAAAGATGGAATGTGAAATAATTCCTTTTTCTGTTTAGTAGAGAAAAAAGGAGGAAAAATCTGTTGAAAAAAAACCTTCTCGTCGTCTTGGTCGTCGTGTATATCAATATCAAGATAACATTCAATTCAACAGAACAGAAATAAAAAAGACAGAAACAACAATACACACTTTGATTGGATTTTTTTCTTCAGCTTATTCGACGCTTATATCGTATCCTATCACATCTTGTGCAAAAAAACAACATGTACAGCAACACAACACGACGACCTCCTCAACAAAAACAAAAAACTGTAACATAACTGATCAGATTTTTTTTCAACTTTTCTTATTACTACCAAGCTTGCTTGATGTACACATTTTTTTCTTCGTGATCTTTTTTTTGTGGTTAGTTTTACAACAGCTTGTTATTATATTTTTGTTCCTAGAAAGAAGCTGTTTTAAAATTATGACGGGTAAAAAATATACATGTATATTGATCTGGTTTTAGTTCTTTGGCAAATGTCATAAGAATACAAAAAAGGTGAAATATATTATAACAAGTGTATATATATGCAAAAGAAGAACCCCAAAGAAAAACTGTACTAAGCTGGCAAATAAAATGTAATCCAATCCAAAAGTGATTATCAAATTTCTTCACAAAAAAAGGGTGTTGTAGAAACTAGCGACTGCGTCCAGGAACGACTGTCGCTAATCCCTAACAGCAGAGATAACAAAAAAGGTCGTCGACAAAAACACAAACGATGCCACAGTAATCCCTGTCAGTCAAATCTGCATGCAGTAGCTGATTATGGCCAGGATCGACAATAAGTCACTCATTGTTTTAAATGTACAATGCGTGCATATTGTGTTTTCAAATACATTGTTGTCAATTTGTTGTACTGCTTTGCTTTCAGACGTCAAGCTTGCCAAGTAAATTGCAATGTATTTCCATTATTGCATTTCAAAAAACTTTAAATTAAGTTCAATATAACTTGATCTTGAAATCAACACGTATAATTTGCCTTTAACGTGTATAAAATGAGAATTTATTCTTTCTGACATCTTTTAAAACAAACATAGACAGCTTATTGCGAATCGTTCATGGAAAATTAAAATATAACGAACTCAAAGCTTAGAAACCACATTTTCCAGATTGTATATCAAAAACAAAAGTACTATTTATTTTGAAGCCATTATTTCGAATAAACTCTTATTTTAACGATAAAATTAAAGGGTTTAACCGTGTATTTTTTCATGTAAAGCTCATATTATACTCGGCCAAAATTTAATTTACTTGGGGCGACTTGGTATGAAATTTAGATTTGATAGCTTTTACTTTCAATTATGAGTAAAATTACGATTTCGATTCTGAAAAATTATTAGTTAACATTTTAATTTCTACTTTGACACTTTATACTTTCTGTTAAGATTTCAATTGTTCTCAATTTTCCCCAAATACAATCGGAAAACACAATTTTAACCAAACTCAGAGCCATAATTAGAAAGTACATCACATTTATGTCATAAATATCTAATTATTGGAGAATCGAAAGTATAAAGTAACATAGTCTTATTTCTAAGTCTAAATTTTAATTGGAATTTACATGTATCAGAAGTTTGATTTAGACTTTATATGTTAAATTTGATAGCCAATTTAATTGAAGGTGTACATACATAAATGGCTGCGAAGTTACTGCTAAAACAAAGAATGGTATGCTATTTTTGTGGGAATAGGTGTCCACTGGAAATATGACCAACTGGTACCAATTGACGAAATTAAGTTGATAAATACTGATGTGAGTAAAAAGAGAAGTTAATTTACGAAATTCCATCTCATCAGCGCAACAAATAAATCGATCTCGTCGTTTAATAAATGAAAGTTTATCTGCAGCTAACGTAAGTTAAATCATACAAGCGGTATCCTATTCGTATTGTATCTTACTTGGACTCATTGCACTTAAGTTAGACTGGATTTTTAACTTAGGTTGAGCAGCATTTTGTAAATAAAGAGACTGACTTTGTATTGAATTTTTAAAGAAGAAACCAAGAAAAATAAAGATTTATGTACACTTGTATATAAGTTAGTTTTGGGTTGTTGTATATTCAAAAGATAATTCGTTAAGCACCTGTTAATCATTCTTGCATTGTCAATGTTTAAAACAATGAGGGGATTATAGTCGACCCTGGCCACACTCAGTTCTAAACACATAATCAAAAAAAGACACCAAGTGTGTGTCTTTCATTTCATGTAAGATGTGCACGTACGTCTTCTTAAATAAATTATTGGTGATAATTAGTAATCATCAGTAAAGTATGATGAGATGTGATGTTTGATGATGTTGGTTTGCCTTTGGAATTAACAAAATGGACAAACAAGAAGCTCGAGAACTAAACGAGTGTGTGTGTGTAAGTTGCGTTGCGTGTTTTTTGATGATATGCATGCATCACAATTTACACATGTACATAACATAATGCAAGCCTTGTGTTTGCATACCTGCACCTGCACACAAGATGCGATGCAATGCAATGAAGTTTGCAATTGCTTTGCACTGCATTAAATATTTATTATTAGGTAAGGAGAGTAAACTAAGAGGTTATCTTGACTTTGATTGTTTGTGTGAGGAAATCGTTCTAATAAAATTGTCATCTTTATTTTTTTCGGTAAAAAAATGCATATATTTTGGCAACCCCGCCAAGGTGTCTTTTTAAATATTACTGCTCTTGATTTAAAGAAGATGACGTAGAATAACAAAAGATGCACCTACTCAAAATGTGGACATGGACAGTAGCAGATGAAAAAGTAGATGACAAACTTGATGATTTGGTGACTTGTTGCATCTTGGAAAAAAATTGTTACTTTTTGGATATAATTACATCTGAAAATGTTGTTGGGTGACACAGGACAGGACAAGTACTGATATTATAGCCATTTGTCCATGTAAAGTATGTTCCATTTAAACTTTAAGAAAGACCAGATCATAAATAAAGAATGACAAATAGAGTGATATATTTGCCGCAACGCAATCAAACTTTAAAAAAATAAGACAAGATTAATGAGCTGCAGGTGAGTTTTTACATTATTATCGAAATCACTTGAATGGAAATCTTGTTTAAATACTTATTTATTTATTTATTGTAATTACAAGTCTAAATGGAATATTCAGATTCATTCCATTCTGATCTGATATGTATTGATGATGATTTATTTTGACCATTATCATCATCATCGTTATTCCAGTAGTCATGGATAGGTTTTTTCTTCAGGAAAACCAAACCAAATGATCAAATTAATCAAAAAATAAAATAATACAAAGTGCAGTGCAACATTAAACCAAGTGGTTCAACAATAAAAGTACGAAGTATGTTTTTTGTCCAAGCATGCCACCATGCAAGGACACACACACACCAGCAAAACAGGTAATTTATTTTGTATCATTATTTCATTATTCAATATTTCAATTCTCAGCAGTGGCATGTATGTATTATTGATTTGATGAATGAATGGAGTATTGATTTGATAAAAATTAACAAACTAAACTGACCAACCACTACTGCACTTCTCTCTCTACTGACCAGAGAGAGAGAGAGAGAGATAAAGAAAAAAGAAGCACTTCAGAAGGATTTCAGAGATCATTTCATCATTATCAATTTTTTTGTCTTTGTCATCTTTTAACTATGTATATCATCTTCTACATGACAAAGTGTATAGTTAGTTATCTTTGACCTAACCAGAAAATTATATGAAAAAGCAAGTGTACAGTTCAAAAAATATATATGGATCGAAAAAACGGCAAAGTATGTTTATCCATTTATTACTATTATTATTATCATTTGACATGGTGCACTGTATCCATGACGACAACGATGAACGACAATAATAATATGATCCAATAAATCCATTGCATTGATTTATATCTCGTTTTGCATATACACAAGGAAGCAGAAGATGTTTTCTTGCATCATCATCACCATCATTACTTGCTTCACTACAAAATATTTGAAGCTAAACTGCTTTATAGCTTTTTGTTGCATACAAGATAACCTTCCGTCCTCGTCGTCGTTCACCTGGTTCACCATATCAACAAACTAAAAATCAAAGTGACCAGGTAATAATCGTCACCAGAGCAACAGAAGCAACATCACCACCAGTAACAACAACTGCTTTACATAAAAGTAAATAATAATAAAAATGAATAACGATAAATAATATTAAACTGTATATGATCTGTGGTCTGTATAGTGGCAGTTCTCTAAAAGGTATCCCAAAAATAATATTTCGTGTAGCAAGTCTTCTTTGAATATCAAGTGCAGAGAGTGGAAATGGAGATCAGATACACAAAACGATTTTATTGACAAAAATTGTCCAAAGTTAGAGCTTAAAAAGCTGTTGTGGTATAATAATGTGGATGATATGTTGCATGTTATCTTGTTCGTGGTTCATTTTTTTGGCAATGATGATATTGATGGAGGAACAAGAGAGGATACGAAAACTACAAAACGCAAACATGTAATTTCGTTTAGTATAATTATGGAGCACACCTTACAGTAATTATATATTTTTTACAAATAGGTGCTGGTGGTGCATGTGTATATTTTGTATCCTCAACCAATTCATTTTTATGTGTGGTGAATAAAATTTCCGTAGTAAAATGGATGCAGATCAATGGATTGTATGTTGTGTGTGGTGAGTTTTAACTGATGATGATGTAGATGATGATGACGGTGCGGACATTGAAATTCAGTTTAGAAGACTTGGGCAAGAAAAGGGTTGATCTTGCATTTATTGTTATTATTATTTTTAATATCATGGATACCATTTTGTTTAAAAAGAAGATTCCTCATAAAATGAACTGTCTGTTGAAAAGCTGATTTATCATCGTCATCGCCAAATCTTTCTTTTTTTGCCAAATTACATATCTGGGAAAATCTGTTTTTGTAATAAAATAAACATTTAAAGCAAAATCTTATATTTATTTCCAAGAAAGGCCGCTGGAGTATACATAGTATATATATAAAATTAAAGATTATACAATTGCATGTGCAAATTTTCTTTAAAAAAATATGTTATCTGGTCATATCATATTCTATCATATCACCACCGACCCGACCACCACCTCCTACATGACTTATGCTCTCTTCTACCAATTTTGGTCACTGGTTCAAAAAAAAGTATACACGTTGATTTGACTAAATTATTCCCATCGTCATTATTTTTATTAATGTTTAAATCGTCATGATCGCCTTTTTCGTTTTAAATGCACACAAAAAACATACAACACAGCTATTATAATAATTATTATTATCAGGATTACTATTATGCACTACCTACCTATCTTACCTGCGTAACGTAACTTAATAAAATGAGCGATGACAGACAGAAAGCTGCTGGTTTTTTTATTGACCACTTACTTTTTTCTGCATCAACATTTCTCCTTTTTGACAAAATTGCAGAGCTGGCTGACAATTAAGCATTTTTCAGAGTGGCTGTTATGCTGGCTGGTGTAACACTGATGACTTGAAAAAAGCAATAAATTATTTTGCACCCTCGACTCAGCTTCAACTTAGCTCACATAACAAAACAGATCAGCGATCAATTTTGTGTGCACTGAGCACCCAAATTATTTTACAAAAAGGATTGCTTCTTTCTGCATCTTCCTCTCTTCTTTCTGGCAATTATACCAATTAGCATACAAGTCAACTTGTAAAAAAAGAAGAAGAAAAATATAAGAATCATGTTTGCTCGTTTGCGTTCATTGCTAAATGCTACTTAGCTTTTTTAGAACTACACCTGTGCTTGCTGTTGTCGCCTAATCAGTGATTATCCTAAAAGGTCACTGTAGCGAGCAACTTGGTAAAATAAATGATGGCAAGCATGGTCAGAAAGACACAGAAAATAGTCAAATATGTCATTAATTTGAAAAGTAGAATAGTAGCCGACCAAGCTGAACTGCTTCAGTGCAGTGGCTAAAGATGACTTTGATATATTATTAGCATCCAGCTAATTAAATATATTATGTGCTGATAATGAGGGAATTTAATTAATTAGTTTAGTTCTCACTTTTTCGAACCGTTGCGATGGACAGTACGGGGAAAATAGTTGCATGTATATTTTTTAGCCTTGTGTGTTTGCGCAGTGTGCAAACGTTAGTTGCATATAATGCTATCATTGAACAAATTTACGATCAGCTAAAAATATGAGCTACAAATCTTAATAAATTAAAATACAATGTATCTAACTAATTAATTAACTAATTAAATGTATCTTTCATTCTTACATCGTGAAAATAAGAGATTTCCGTAGTCATCATGTCTGTCGTTGATGAGGACGATGTGTTAGTGGAGTGATGAAAAATGGGATCGTTTTGCGTTGTTGATGAAGAACTATTACAATTACCACTTGGATTACTACCACCGTTACTTCTACTAATATTATTATCTGTTGTCGTAGTTGTCGTGGCAGCACAATTGCTATTGACTGGTTGTTGTTGAGATAAAGCAGCGACAAGACTAGCACCAGTAGCACAGGTTAACAATGAACTTGTTGTGTTTCCGTTGTTGCCGCTATTTAAGTTACCACCAGTTAAACTATTTGAATTTATTTCACACTTTAAAATAATGCCACCATTATTTGTACCCTGCTGCTGACTCACACCCACCCCAACACCACCACCACCTCC
Source organism: Entomobrya multifasciata (assembly GCA_034693345.1). Taxonomy (NCBI): domain Eukaryota; kingdom Metazoa; phylum Arthropoda; class Collembola; order Entomobryomorpha; family Entomobryidae; genus Entomobrya; species Entomobrya multifasciata. Next base: position 8,521 of record JAQFXM010008200.1, read on the forward strand.
ACTTGTAAAATAACTGTATTCACTTAAACTACCGTTGTTATTGTTCCGGAGGGAATGATGGTGGTTATCATTATCTCTTATCCGTCCCATTAAACTAGAAGAGATCTTCTGCTGATGCTGCTGTTGGGAATGATCCTTACTTCTCACAAAAACACTACCACTGTTATTTGGGGTGGTGAGGGTGAACGTGGTCGGGATATTTTCGGAATCGGCTGGAGCCAAAATACAGTTAGCTCCACCCCACCAAGACCAGCTATCAGTGTCGTCAATTGAGGAAATGGAAAACTTGTCACTACGAACACCACCACCACTATCCCCGTCAATTTTAATATTTTCCACTTTGATTATGTTTAGTGGAGTAGTTTTCTCAACTCCTCCACTGGATCCTCCACCACTTGGAACAAGAACAATGGAGTCTGAACAAGGTGACGCCGATACTAACGACTTGGGAACATTTTGTGAACCTCTTTTGCTCAACCCTCCACCACCGCTGGGGAGGGAGGGGGAGGAGGAGTAGTCGAGGTTTTCGTAGTTTAGCAGGGTGGCTCCTATGTTTGTATGGTGGGGATATAAAATGGTGGCTTCGTAGGAAGGTGGGGGTTGTTGGTGGTGATGATGGGGATGATTATGAAGGTGATGTGGAGCGAGATTTCTTGGAAGAAGAATTGTAGTCGTTCTTGTGCTTTCCCAGTCATCCTTCAAAAAGAAGGCTGCTGTTGCACTGGCTTTCCCTGCTGGAGATGGAGAGCAGTCCTCTCCTCCGCCACCAGCTTTGCCAAGTGCCAACGAAGTGAGGGAGGGTGAAACCTTCTTTTTATTTGGGTGGAGGCTGGAACTTCCGCTACCACTGTTCGTGCCAGTCGATGACTGGAATACTCGACTTTGGTTTGTCACAATCACTGCTGTTCCACTAGACATCTAAATACTTATATTGGAAAAAGGTCTCCTTTTTCTACTTATCTCAAGTTTTCAGCAGAATTTAGCACAAATCGACGAACATTTTATTTTGCATCCTGAGAATGAGTTGAATTGTATAGGAAAGTTTTAATGGGATGATAAATTTTTACACAGTTTTTAAACACAAATTAGCTGCTTGGTTGAATGAAAGCAAAATTTTGGAAGCTAATTTAATGTTTTTTTTTCATCCTTGCATGGGCACCATAATTTTACATGACTTAATTTTACATGACTTTTTAAATAGTTTTTTAAAACTTGAAATAATTTGTCCACTTGATTGAAATAAAAATCACTTTCACACAAAATACACCAGCACTTCACGGGGTAACAAGATAAAAAATGTGAAAGAGAGAAAGAGCTTTTCTTTACAAAATAATATTTTTTACACAAAGTTTCTTTACACTTTTTGTTGGACTAGTTGAAAAACTTAATTTTAAAAAAATGAAAAAATTATATTATTTTGAAATTTGCAGCAGAATGGATGACGCTTTTTTAGGGTAGACGAAGAAGATGGAGTAAATTTTGTTTAAAATTTCGTGTCATGTTCTCAGGCCAAGGAATAATATGAAGAATGATAAAAAAATATATATGAGAGCTAAAAAGTCACGCCATCCGTCACTGAAGTATTCTGCTAGACTAACACGTTGGGGCATTCGAGTCAACCCTTTCATACGTGTTCTTTCTTCATCTTTTGTGAATATTCTAGTTAGTTAGTTTACCTGCGTGTTATTTCGTTGAGAGAGATGAGATGATGGTGGTTTGGTTCGGTTTGGTTGTTAATGTGCAGTGTGCATCATCTTTGTATAAACGTTCTAAAGCAGAGCAGAGAAGATCTGCTTACAAAACAAGACCAGTCCAGTGTCACCCCAAAAAATTGTACATCAGGTAATGCAATCACCATCACCTTTACCACAGCTACAACAGCACATGTAGAACAATATTCAGAAGCGCATCACATCTGAAGGGATTAAAAAAACCATCACCATCAGCGCAACCAGAAAATCCTTTTTTTTTGTCCTCATCTTCCATCCCAAACAATGCACGCCATGTAGGGACACTCAACCACATTACTGGCAGCACACCTTGTCAGGTAAAATATATTTTTGGGGAACCTTACCTGGTTTACCTGTTGACTCGCTGAGTGTCGCTGATTATTAAAATGATTGTCAACGCAAAGCAAAAGATAAGCGCTTCTCACTCAAGCAAGCTTGATTGGATGATTGAGGAGATGGATAAATATTTCTAGTTGGCTTAATACTTTTTGAGCAGTGTTTCTTCATAGAGAACTTTGAAAAATTAAATAAGTTTGCAGTTTACTCTGCTTTTAAAGTGGCCGAGAGATGGCTCAACTGTAAATTTTTTGAGGTTTGTCCTTCATCTTATTTTAAATGTCAATCGAAATTGAAATTGAAATTGATCTTTATTCAAGAGTCTTGCCATGTCCAGTACATAAGTTCTGTTGTCCCATAGGTGAC
>JAQFXM010008201.1:0-10949 GCA_034693345.1 Entomobrya multifasciata
ATATTACTTATTCTGTTACACGAAATTGGAATATAGCTTTACGAGTTTTATTTTCGTCTCGATTTCATGTTATATTCATAAGTTAGTAAGTTAGCTTCTGAAACATACATGCATTCCTTACCTTATATCATCGTATCGTATTCGTATAGCTGTTCAATTCCATCGAAAAATGTTGTATTAACAACATATCAATCATGTAATGAAACAACAAATCCTTTTCTTCAGAATTCAGCTTTCACGGTAAGGGGCTGGGACTACAATGAAGGGTACGTAACTCGAACTACAACTCCCGTCTGGGAAAACGAGACAATCTAATTTACAGATGTTGAGGGTAATAATCCTACCATAGATTTTAAATTAAACATCCAAATGTAACTATGAAAAATTACTTTGTTATAAATTACTTACCGTGCCGTGTAAGCTGTTTTGATTTGTATACGTAAGGTATTAGTTATTGTAAATTGATCGCTAAGAGCAGGGAAAACGGTAACAAAATACGATCTTTCTATCTTAGGTTTGATTTTGTTGGCTATTTTGTAGCATTTAATTGAAAATGACAAACACGAAAAGTGTTTGTAGAAAAATCTCAAGTTGTCGTTTTTCGCTCCAATTACATTTTAAATTAATTTTAATCTTCCAATTTCAGTGTCTTTCTATAAAAACTGCGGCATTATTGCATTGATGATGATGTGTAAGTCCTGTTTTGGGGTTTCTCAAACATCGACATATCTGATGATGAGCCTGATCTGTACAAATTAGGTAAACACGGTGGATACTCTGGAAAAATTGAGCTACTTCGATTTTTTCTTGAGAGTGAGAATGCCACCTAAGCTGTTTTGACTCAACTAACTTCGAACCATTCCATAACATCCGTGAGAGGAGACTGTTATGCAGCTTGCATAACTTCTCTCAGAAAATGAACATCGCAAATTTCTAGTTATTATTGGAAAATTCATACTTTCTCGTAATACCATTGTTTAGCGATATGGGGAAATTAAAAAACTAAGTAAAATACTTTACTGTATTACTGTATAAAATAACATGCCAGAATGAACACTAACATAATATAATGTAAATGACAAAATCCCAAATGCTTATATTTTGAAGTTTTTTGCATGACAGTGTTTTGTTAATCAATATATATAACTCTGAATTCAGAAATATTAACCATTAGAAAAAACAATCGGTTACCAAAATCATTGCTTGCTAATTCCTGATCCATCAAAGTATTTTTTGATTTTACTGACATGCAGATCGTATACAGGAAGGAATTTAAGATATGTATATCTTCCGTAAATATATGTGATGTTAGCAGAAAGAAACTCGTTATATAATTTGTAGATTTTAAATAATTAACTCCAATAAAAATAGTTTCTTAATTTCCACCAAATGGCTCAACCAGTCGTAAGATCAAATGTTATCTAGCTTTTTGTCATCGTAAAGGCGATTTCATGCTATATTTGTTATTTTATCGTAACTATATTTCACAAAACGACAGAGAGAAAATATCTATTTTACAGCAATTATAACATAACGAAGTTATTAATATGTCAATAAAACAATATGGTGTATTTTAATGGTAATTGTTGTTACCAACGAAAAGGGATTTCTCAAGACAACAATTTTTACGATTTGCTTGATTGAACGTAGTGTTTAAGCTATGCATGTAATATTAGAAAGATTTTTACGGGATAATGATTCCAAAGAAAAATACGGATGTGCAAGAGATTCTTGATCCTTCGAGCCAACGATAGATTCAACAAATCTATTGTTTTTTATTCCTCATTGTCCACACACTAGAGGCTGAATGCTTTGTATTCAGTCTGAAACTGTCTATAAAGTAATGCATTGAATATATGTGCTTGATTATTACTATTTCATAAACAATTTTACAATGTACATAAACATAGTAACATAGCTTGGATTCGTGTTAGTATTATTAAGCTTCATGCCGTATTCATGATTTAAATTTAACGAATCTACCATGCTGTGCAAACACATCAGGTTTGAATTTTGTCTTTATGAGTTTCAGTGTAATTGATGGATATCCTTTCTATAGGTGTCATTTGTTTTTAAGAATTGATTTGTAACAAAACAACTATACTATATATGTAGGGTATGTTATTGGAAAGTAAAAAAAAAAGTTTTGTAAAACGCATGCATGGGTCACACCACTCCACCAACCATCATGGGTTTACACACCTAAAAATGTCTTCATAAAATCCCCAACGATGTCAGCATCACGAATTCATATGAACTGGTATAAGTTCCTATAGGACACTCTTTTAACCATCTGCACTCTACTGTCAGATTTATGCTCCCTCACTTTCACTTCATCTTTCACCTTCAAATCAAAAGCATGTTTTGAACTTTTATGTTTTTCGCTTACCATCGAGCATCTCAAAAATTGTCTTTCTCCCAAATCATGAAAAGTTGTCGAGCTGTCGTAATGTATCTTTCTTTCCATTAATAATGTGTCCATGCCAACTTTCATACATACAAATGAAATGTAGTGAAACAGAAGTAAACAACAAAATATAGATGATGTACAACGTTACTGTATACACTTTGTAGTTATAGACACCCCACTATGTATTCCATCACTAATGGACGAGACTGAAATACAGGGTAAGTTTCAACAATATACAGGAAAATTACATACATATACTTCATGCAAGATTTATAAACGTCAAGACAAAAAATGACTTATTTAAAGTGGTTGCGCATTTATTGACTAAGAAAAGTTTAGACAAGAAAAATAATACCAATATATTCTCGGTTTTCATTATTTTAAAACGAACGATGAACGATACAGTCATTGGGTAAAATAAAACTTTCATTCTACAGAAAAATACATCCAAGGAACTATGGTGAAGAATCCAATGATCAAAACGCAGAGCAATGGTGTCCATAGGAAAGAGCATCGCATTTGTGATTCCCGTTGGCGGATGTCCTGTATAACATTATGTAAAACTATATAATATAATATGCAATATCCCCCCGAAAATAAATCAAACAACAAAAACCGCAACCATCTTTGAGAGATCATCGTTTTGGGTACTCTCTTCAAGCAGCTTTTGTATTTTGTAAAAAGTTATTTATAGTAAAGTGCAATATGTATACAGGTAATTTATATTATACCATTATGACAGTCAAGGCAATCAATAGAGCTTTATTTGTGGATGTAACATCTCCAAGAATGCTTAGTCCGTAATATATTATGTCCCCCCGAAACCCTCGGAAAATCTCAACAGAGGCTAGTTTTTCTCCAGACTCTGTTTTAATCTATTTACCAACAGTTTATTTGACACAGATTATCCTCATAAAATTTAACTAATGTGCAATAAATTTGTAGAGAAGACTATACATGCAATTATTCTATTAGGAAGAGTACATACCAGATAGCAATTGGTTCCTTGTTTACGTCGAAATGCGAGACATTCCTCAAACGTATTAACGATGCGGACGAGATCTTGTTGAAAATGTATTGTTCCAATTATTCCGGTTGGTTGGTCGGGTACTTTGACTCTGTAAACGCAGTTCTACAAAATAAAAATAGAATACATACACAATGTAAAATGAAATATACAGCCATTATATCACTATAATTATGGAACATTTATTTATATACATATATGACACGACACACAAGTTGAATGGGGTATTTTTGTAAGATTTGCATATATACATGTTCATGTCCTCCAACTTCCAACATAAGCGTACTATGAAGTAAATTTAAGAAGATTTAAAAAACTTTCTATACAGAACAATGATTCATTTGGAGCATATTTTAAGCTTTCCTTGAGGCTTAAAAAGAGCAAAGCTTTCACCCAAAAGTGAGGGCTCTACCTCATTCAGGTATACTGCCCTGTTAAGACTTCGAACACGCTATCATTCGTTTTTGTGAATTATAATGAAAGGGGAAAATAAAGCATGATAATAGATTACGACAATGTTAAAACAATTTTCCATGCATATTTGTACCTTCGGCGAGCTGCATGAAGCTGTGGGACGATACTCCAGTTCAAATGCTTTCTCATCCCTGTACCTTAACCGCACTCGAGAGTTGGCACCACAAATGGGGTTACAACATGCTGTTACAGCATTTCCCACAAGAAAGTCATCCTCATATTGAACACTGATGGAATACCCAGAGAAACAGGAAACCCCTGAAATTTCATACGAAAGAACTGACAAGATAAAGAGTCATCATTTTCATATTTCAACTCATTTTATACATTTTTTGGTACAGTAGACAGAAAATTTTACGCCAACTTTGCATGCCTTGAAAAGGAATGAACAAAAAAACCACAAACATCAGTAGTGTGGAATATTATATTACAGAACTCAAATGCAAAATGAAGTAAAATAGTACATTTTTTATCACGAGACACCTTAGTGTGTAGATAATGTATGTACATAGATATATTTCACAAGAAAAAATATCAGTTTTCTGTTACATTCTAAATGGTTCTGGATATGCGTGGGTCGAAGAAGAAGGAGAAAAGTGGTAACGTCGAATGAACTAAAACCACTTATATTTTTATGATGCATAACAAACTCATAAATAAGCTTAGGGCATCTCATCATCTTCAACGTAGAATTTTCGTCTCACGTCAGTAGACAGAGATCATTAAAGCTTGCTTGAACAGTGATTCTTATGTTTATTGTTATCTTTAACGACTTCATTTTACCTTAAGCAACTTAACCACACAACGACTGGCATTTCAGAAAAAAATGGCTTGGAAACATCTTGGAAATGGTTTTGAGTTTTCAGCTATTTGCTGGTTTCCTTATTGCGCAGCATTTATGCGTGTCAGTAGAGCCTTATATACTTACAAATGTACATACATTATATATACACACCAACATATATTTGGTTACCTGTTCTGGAGACGTCAAATCGTATATAGTCGTCAAGAAAGCTAAAGTAATTGACAAGTTTTGGGGTATCCCTTTCCTTGTTCTCGTCGACATTGTGTAAAAAATTTGCTCCATTTATTTCGTCCACGCATCTCTGACCAGACTCTGAGCCATCACTATCACTACTATAACTGTATTGCTGGCTACGACGGGAACTAGAGCTTCTACTATCACTGTCTGTTTCTCTACCAAAGAAACCATAAACGCTATCACAACTGGCACTTGTACTATTTTTACGATCTTCATAACTACTACCAATTCTGCTCTGACTCTCCAGTAATGATGCGGTTTGTACTGAAGGAGATCCATTTCGTTTTGCAACATCATTTTCGTCATCATTACTCCCATTACTTTGGCACTCGGCATTTTGGTTTAATTTCTTCAAACTGACTGCATGTAATGGGGGCTCTATCAGAATGGACAATTCTTCGGATTCTTTGTTCTTCATTTTATACAAATTGTCCGATGTAGGGAAAGGCGACATACATTCGAATATCACGAATGATAACGCATACATTACAATAATATATAGTTTTTATAGGATTGAACATCACGTGCCATAATGTTACTCTGTGTTACTTTTCATCATAAACCATAAAATCTGCCCTTCATCACATCACGATTCATAATAATGATTTTGTTCCTAACGATTTGTGAAGCATCAATTTACGTTTAACACGACGATTTCCCCAAATTATCACTTTTCGTAAGACCTTTCGTATAAGGACTTGGGTAAATACGAGGTTTCTAAATTGTTCTTATACATATATTTCGAATCAGCATTCTGGCGAATTTTTTTCTTTCGAGTTGGCGGTATTTAGGATGAAGACATTTTACCGAAAAACATTTCAGCGTAGCACATAGGCAAGCTCTCAAAAATTTAATTTTGTATGTAAGCACTAAGATTTAATCACAAAAACCATGCAACTGGAAAAATACGCAAACTCTAAAAGTTAAACAAAAAACCTAATACGTAGTCCCCAAAACGCATAACTATCACACTTACTTTGGTACAGTTTAACTTTATTATTTTAAAGGAGCAGCTTGAAATGAGGCACATTAAGTTGTGCTGATGGTTTGGGTTTAACAATGCTGATGCGGTAACACATAAATCTCCTAGTGACAAGGCAGATTCTCACTGTGCCCCATTCAACTCATTCGCAATCTATTGCATCTCTGTGGCCTGTGGTTCTTCTGATACTGCCTCTGCGGATGTTTTTCAAGGCCATCACACACACATCACATTCACATAAAATACGAATACTGAAATCAGTATAATTTATTTAGCTAGTCGCTCATAATTATGCACAGGTATGTCGTAAGTGCCATCGTTAAATGAGCTACTCACGTATCGTCAGTTACGGCCAAATTATTTAAAGGCAGAATAGATCTAACTTATGTGCTCATTACAAATGAATCGAAATTCAACCATCAAGCTATTTTCAATACAACTAATAACATGTTCAACGTTAAACGTTAACCTATATTTGAAACCTCCACACAGGAAGCTTTTGTTTCATTTTTTCGTTGAGATTTCCTTTATCTGGAACAGAAATAATTGTATAGAATAATAATGCTTCAGCAGCACACATATAACGAGATGTGAAGGTGTAATCAAAATAAGACTTCTCTAAGAAGAATTCTCTAATTTATTCTAAACAAAACAACGTTGAATGGGTTATAATGGTCTCTTTATCCTTCAATAAATTTAAATCAGCTAACGTTAAATCTGTATCTGATATATTCAATTTCCATGACAACAATGGTAATGCATATTGCACTTTTTCGTTTCTACGAGTCACACTAGTCACAATCACTTAAACAAGAAAACTTCCAAGCGTTTTAAGACTAATTCGTGCGCTGGACAATTTTTCCATACAAAATGTATGTAATGGTCTTTCAAACAGCGTTTACAAAACCACCTTTTGACTTAAAACCCATGTTTCTAATAACACTATTCTGTTTTCACGCCTACTCTTTCTTTTGACAGACACGTTTGCAAGTCTATGAGCTACATAGACTCATGATGAGACTCGTACTCATGTATTATGCATTTCAACGAAAAGGTATATAACTCTCTGTAGACTGCTTGTATTGTTTTGCCTGCTAACAAATTCAAAGATAAATTTACATATTAACTGTTATGTTCGACTGTACAAGAAGCAACTTGTTGTTGTGATAGAATAGAATAGAGTTCGAAATTCTACAAAATTACATTATAGAAGCGTTGGACACGTAAATGGAATATAAAAGTTTTAAACACGCATCAACACTAAGATTTTAGTACATCCTCAACTCAGCGAGATAAAGACACAATGCAAAAAGGCAAGTACGATATAGTGTAAGTCAAGAATAGTAATGCCGATCACTGACATCAATGCATATAAAATGAGATAGTTTTCCTTACAAACAAACCATAGATATTGAAAAAACAAGTTTTTCTGAGATTGTACGTGAATACAAAAGAATCTCTGCTTCACACAACACTTTCTTTGTACGCATTGTATCCACTGATCACGTTTACCGTATGAGGCTCTTCTGCAACAACTCTAACCTCTTGTCAAAACGTGTGTGTTTATAAGTTCATGTTTATGAAATAATAACTTCCAGTCAACGTCATCGCTCTTAAATCTTTACAAATAATGCTTTCCGTTCATGAGTTGATGTTACTATAATATATGATGGGTCTTGTAAAAAAATTCAAACGAGACATCAGAAATGATTTTTTTGTACTATAAATCGAAATCGCAGCAAAGTGATGTCACATAATGCAATCAAATTTTCTGATTTCCGTTTCGTTAGTTCTGAATTTATACTAATACTAAATTTCAATGCAAGACCTCCAGAGGACCCCCAGAATCTGTCCTTAACAATAATTCCCATGTCTCATCCAAATTTTTAGAATAATATGGGTGAATACGCTATTATAAATAAGAATATATGCGATATCATCGTCTACATAAATTTTAGTGCACCTGTAAGAAATTTCCACAGTTTTTGTTGCGCATTATGTCTACATGATTACATGGCCAAGAGTTCCTGATGTAATTGCCAAGATCTTCATTCTTGCCATTGTTCTACCACAGTACATTTCCATTCTCAGTAGAACTTACTCAGTAGCAGGAAATGACATTGAATTACTTAAAATACAACTTCGTTTTCGTTTTACCCTTTTACAGACGTGTAATTACTAAAACGCATTTTTATATAACAATGAGACCATTGTTAATCTCGAAAAAAAACTTTTACCACAAAAAGTTGACTTCCGCTGTGAATATCCAGTGTTAACCTATAATACACAAAAATACATATTCCAGGAAAACATTTTACCATTTTTACCTTATGGCCTCTTTTCATGATCACAGTAAAGTCTCATATTATTACATTCTTGCTGCAATTAAATAATATAATTAAATGACGTTGCGTCTCCTGCTATTGTTTCGTTAAACAAGGAATACAACATAAATACGTTTGCGCATGTGCACCTATAGTTTTTGTGGCGCAATATCTGATGTGAATAAAAGTACGGTACGGTAGCAAATTGTCGGGGAAATGTGAATAGGTATAAAGTGAAACTAAAGATCAATATTGGTTACGCTTACACGAGAGTTCTTAACCTGTTTACTAAATAATGAAAGCGTCTGTCACGGTTGATTTGATTAGTCTGATGCCCATGTAATGTGTTTATAATTTTATTGGAGCCGGATATCTTCACGAAAAATGAGTTTATGGGTAGACTTACTATTTCCAATAGCTTTCAGGAGCAGGAACGACTTTTTTTGCAAGTTTAGGATGATCAACATAATAGACTACTCGTTCCACGACGGAGATGAGTAATGAGGCAGTTATCGTTATGACACGAAAACATCGGCTCGGCTGGATTAATAATCAACATAATAGCAAAAGTATTGCCTGCTTGAGAGATATTAATAATACATACATATCTTTCCACTTTGCCCTCATTAACTTATCACAATGGTTGCTTCTTAATTTCTGAATGACAGTAAGAGATAGTGCTCTTTGATTATCTACCACATCCTTCGTAAATTTTGTTTTCATTCTTAATTACAAATATGAAAAGTGGTAAGGTTAAGTTTCGAAATTTAAGGATTAAGTCACAATACAAGCATCGATTATCTTTCATGTTCTACTTGGAGATAATCAGACCATTCGATTTTGAAGAAATTTTAGACAGACATATAGACAAAGCAACCTATATCTCACAATGTTACTGCTCGTTATTAATTGCAGACATGGCATTCGGGTAAAAGCTTTACATCACACGTACTTATACTTACCATCATGTGCACACTGTTTGATCAGCGCCATGTTATGCTGTAGATTTTTATGGGATAAAGATTTCTTACTGTTGGCATATTAAAAAAGCGTAGAGATGTGAAGTGTATCGGGATTGGCATTATTATTCATTTTCTCTCTTTCATTTTCTTGAGTTGTATGAACATTGTATTATTACGATGACAGCCACTTACAAATAAAGTTCATTGAAGTATTGCCGTAAAAGTAGAAGCACAAATGCCGTAAAAGTAGAAGCACAAATGCCGTAAAAGTAGAAGTACAAATGACGTAAAAGTAGAAGTACAAATGACGTAAAAGTAGAAGTACAAATGACATAAAAGTAGAAGTACAAATGCAGTAAAGGTAGAAGTACAAATGCAGTAAAGGTAGAGGTACAAATGCCGTAAAGGTAGAGGTATAGTGCAAGTTCAATTACAAACAATTAAAAGCATTAACATCCGTTACAGCAGGATGCGGTGGAAAATTCTTACTCCTATTCCTGTAGTAATTCAACGTGTAAAATCCCGGTTCAAATGACCGTGAAAACACACATGTCCAAATAAGCTATAAAGCTTTTGTGCAGACTAACTTCCCTGGCCAACTTTTCCATATCCAATCGCAACATAAATCGTGGTACCAACGACGTAAATGTTGAAAAAGTATTGTGAAACCTCATCGAAAAGTAGAGGTCACAAACACGTAAACGTAGAAGTACAGATGACGTAACAATCGAGGTACCAATGACGTAAAAGTCGAAGCAGTATGGTGAACCATACTCAAAAAAGTAGAGGTGCCAACGACGTAATAGTCAAAGCAGTACGGTGAACCCTCATCAAAAAGTAAAGGTACCAACGACGTAATAGTCGAAGTCCGGACGACGCAAAAATAGAGGTACAGATGACGTAACAATCGAGGTACCAACGACGTAAAAGTCGGAACTGTGTGATTAACCCTCCTCAAAAAAGTAGAGGTACAGATGCCATAACAGTAGAGGTACAGATGCCATAAAAGTAGAGGTACAGACCGCAACAAAAGTCGAAACGGCGTGTGGAGAACCCTTATCAAAGGTAGCAACCAGGCTACAAATCCCAATTTTCCAGGTACAACCTGTAACGCACACCAACATTGGCAGTGGTGTATCTGGCAGAAGTGCTTGTATTGTAAGAAAAATCCAGAGAAAATGAGAAGTAGAGTGCTCCAATTTCACCTAGCCAGTAACAAAACACATTTTCATCTTTATTCCAAATGCTTCTTGCTTTCTCTCAAATGGTAGCACATTCGGAACAGAATGAAACGTTACTTTGCTAGCTCACAAAGTTCGCAATTGCAATCAGTTCAGATTACGAGTCACGTTGCCCCTAAGCTTACATATAGGAAGACTTCTATTTGTTTTTCTTTTACATTTCCGTGCCTAGACTTCATGTCTCTTCTTTACAGATCAAATCAAGTCCATCTACTAGTACCTAATTTATGTACACCACGTAAAAACGTGACTTGATTGAAACTTAACGTCCGATTCTATTCTATCACAGGATACCATAGTGTCAAATTGATTAAATTCTAGTAACCTTAAGGCTAAAAAATTTATCTCTTGTCTTGTCTGTCGGCCAGAAATGCTCGTTTGTTCGTATGTTATACAATTTGAAATACCCAAGAGAAAAAGAATCGCCAATACTAGAAAGGGCTAAAAACCAATTAGAGTTGAGTTATTGATAGTTTATAGTAAACAT
>JAQFXM010008202.1:0-10946 GCA_034693345.1 Entomobrya multifasciata
ATTCCACGTGTTCGAAACCCCCGTAGAAAAGAAGTTGCTAAATTAAAGGCTTGCATGCAAGCGCTAAGTAAAAAAGATGTCCAAGAACAGCCAGCCAGCTTCAAAAGCTTGTTATATTATAAGATTTGGTACCACAAACAAACAGAAGGGTTAGAAGCCTTGTTTATTGTACGAAGCTTTATAGCGATTAGATTTACAGATTTTTTTGTGACTGTGAGTCTGAGCCACATCACCTTCGTTTTTTTTCTACACCTACACCTATCATATCAGAAAATCAACCTACCTCTTGTTTACTTACGACGCACGGTGAATTGGACAGACGTACAATAAACTTTTAAACAGATTGGCTGCAGATGTGAAAAATAGCATAAGAATAACTACAGTTGTTATATATTACATCATCATGTAAATACCAGTGAGGGAGGAGGTAAGCTAAAAAAACCTATATTTGTAATCACAATCACATTTAAAGTTGATAAAAAATTAAATTTATTGATGCACGCACACAAAAGGGGGACTGTGTATAGTCGTTGTTTTATTATGAAAATCTAATCACGTCAAAAAAAAGTGAACAAGGAGCTTTTTCCATAAGGCAAACAATTAAAAATCAGAAGGTGGTTTATGGTCTAGTCTAGTGTGTTTTAATGATTGATGATATAATATGTGGGCTATGGTTTATAGTGTAAACATGCTGTGTGGTGGAGTTTAAAAGATAAATATCCTCGAAATGTAAAAGGTGTTAATGGGGCTTGACTAGATAAATGAATATTTTACACGGAATGATTTTATTCCATTCATTCCATTAAGTAGAAGATCATCTGCTGGACGAGTATAATGATTAGGATTTAAATACCTTAATGGGTTAAGCTAAGCTGTATTAATTCTTTTCTCACGTTTACCCTTCATGTAGATAGTTGATTGGGTTAAATATATCTGTTTGATGCAGTCTTGAGATTAAAGCTGGTTAGTTTGCTTAAAATACGCCTATGGCTGGATAAAAAAATATGCGAAATTGAGAATCATTCATGTGTGTTTTTGTGTGTGCTGCCTTATTCCATTCCAATAAAAATTATAGTGCTTAACATCGATTTTATTGCAAATTTCTTAATAGATACATATGAAAACCCGTCGTCCCCGAATTTATTGGTTGACATGGAAAAAATAATTTTAGCCACGTGATCAGTGCTGAAGAAACCCTGTGCTAAAATACCGATAGTCAATCATGGGCTATAATCAGAAATATTATAATCGTCCCATTAATAAAAATTGCCAATTGTAATCATTAAAATGGTCAGTGGAGTGCTCTCAACCAAAGAAATGTTTATCATTCGAGCATTAGAGAAAATATTGAGTGATCGTGAGATCAAACGGTCGCATCATGCACAGCTCAAACGAGCTTGTGAAGCTGCCTTGGGTAAGTTCCAAAAACTGACGTTAATTTTAATGTTTAGGATTTTTTTCAACTTAAACTTCTTGGCTAAATTATTGATATATTTGGTTTTGTAGAGGATGTTAAATCCGCCTTGCAGGCACTTCAGGCCACGTCTCCAACTGCTGACCAAACTGCAAACAGTGACAACAGTTCTGCAGCGTTACCACTTCCAAAGTCTGACACATCCATCCCAATCGATTCAGAAAAGTACTTTGTGCCGTTTGAGCTAGCGTGCCAAAGCAAGACACCCAGAATTGTGGTGACGGCTTTGGATTGTCTACAGGTTAGTACTTCAACAAGACACTCCAATGATATTTCAATTTTAGAAGGAAAAATGTGTGTTTTAATTCATCCAAATTCCAAATTTTCATTTTAGAAATTAATTGCGTATGGACATTTGACTGGTAACTGTCCTGATTCAACAACTCCAAACAGGAAACTTATCGACCGAATAGTAGAAACAATATGTGGGTGCTTCATTGGACCCACTACTGACGAAGGTGTTCAACTTCAAATTATCAAGGTAATTATCAAAATAATTGGCAGCTAAAATCTCTCAAAAAGTGTTCTGCACGTTTTTATTGTATGCCATTTTTTGTTGTCTTGCAGGCCTTGCTCACAGTTGTCACATCTCAACATGTCGAAATTCACGAGGGAACAGTACTTTTAACTGTAAGGACTTGTTACAACATTTATCTGGCCAGTAAAAACCTAATTAATCAAACAACAGCCAGAGCAACTCTCACTCAAATGCTAAATGTCATATTTTCGCGAATGGAAAATCAGCATGCCCTCAGTAGACATTCAATTAGTGATACTAGTGTAGTTAGTGCTGCGAATTCCGCATGTAAAGAGTCTGGAAACGCTGAAGAATGTAACGGTGCTGGAGATTTGTCGGAGAAAGATACGGAAAGTGAAAGCGCCGTTCCCACAACAAAAACAGAAGAGGCCTCAACTGACAACGACGAAGTTCCCAGTGCTGCCAATGGTGCTGAAGCAGAAAACGATGATAAAGTTGTAGCTGTAGTGAGTGAAGAAAATTCTTCAAAAAGTGAAACTAAGAATGAACAATCAAGTGAAAAAGATGGTGGTGATAGTAGTAATGACAATGAACTTGATACAAGCAATAATAATACTACCGAGACAAAGGGCACAAAGGAGGAAGTACCAGAAATTATTACTGATAAAAGTGAAGAAGGTGATGTAAAACCTTCGGAAAATACATCTTCCGAAAATGAGCAGGCTTCTCCTTTAGTAAACGGCGATGAAAATCATGATGCTGCAAAAGAGAATTCTTCGACAGAAGAAGACAATCCAAATGTGGAAATCGTCAGCCCAGCTTCAGATGAAACAAGTATATCCAAACCTCAAAGCCCTCCTCCCGTTGTTCAAGTTCAAGGGCCATCTCCTCATCAAATTGCAGAAAATTTGTTGGAAGATCTGTTAGAAAAGATGGGTAAGATTTAATTTTAAAAAGTAGACATTGTAAGTGAAAGTTTTATTTTTGTTGTCATATATGTATGCATTGTGTTTTTATTTTTATCTATAGAAGAATCCCCACAGCAACCTATTAAAGCAGAATCTCCAACCCCATCAGCAATGTCGGAGGATTCTACTGTCCCCAACAATCATATTTCATCGCCTACAACACCTACAATTACCAGAGTGCCTTCGCAGGTAAAATTTTTCATTTGTTTTTACCTTGTCAGTTGTAAGCAATGTGATGTGATAAATATGTACTGTTACGGTTAAATTAATGATGCTGATTATTTCATTTTAACTTGCCAAACCAGTATTTGCGAATAATGATGGATGTAAAGGTGAATAAAATTTAATTCATAGCACTTTTGCACCCTTTCCCGCAAATCAGCACTTTGTTTTGCATGATATCGTTTTATTATTTGGACTAAGTGTTATGCTTGTAAGCATTTTCACTTTATGGAAGCTGTACAGTTAACGATTTACAAATTATAAAGCAGAATAATTGAATAATTTAAAGCTGTAAATAAAAGTATTGTAAGGAAAGCACTTGAATCCTTCCTAATAATTTTGTTTAATTTTACAGGAAAGTATGGATGCTACCGCAGACAATGATAGTGCCTCAGCTCATTTTGTGCATATTTTACAAAAGGATGCATTTCTTGTTTTCCGAGCTTTGTGTAAATTGTCAATGAAACCTTTGCCCGATGGGATACCTGATCCAAAGTAAGTGGTAATTATTATGGAAAGAGTTATAGTATTTGAGATAATGTTGTAAAATAACACCCATTTAATTTTAATAGATCTCATGAGCTGCGATCCAAAATCCTGTCACTGCAGCTTCTGCTTTCGATTGTGCAGAATGCAGGCGAAGTATTTAAATCAAATCCAGTTTTCATTACAGCAATCAGGCAATATTTATGCGTGGCTTTATCCAAAAATGGAGTATCCTCCGTCCCAGAAGTCTTTCAGTTGGCTTTAGCCATTTTTCTGGCGCTTCTGGCAAATTTTAAAACACATTTAAAGATGCAGATTGAGGTACACAAATATTTTTGCTAAATGTCTTTCACAAAATCAAAATCCTAAATGTTATCCTGGGAATTCTAAAATTTAAATTTCGAATTGTTGAATATTACAGGTTTTCTTCAAGGAAATTCTGTTGCCTCTCGTTGAAGCCCCAGGCTCTTCCTTTGAGCATAAATGGCTTGCTGTTCAAGCCCTGACAAGAATTTGTGGTGATGCACAGTGCATAGTAGACTTATACGTCAACTATGACTGTGATTTATCTGCTGCAAATATTTTTGAAAGACTTGTCAACGACTTAAGTAAGATTGCTCAGGGAAGGCAGGGGATTGACTTGGTTGGGAGCAATGCGGTGCAAGAGAAAGCGATGCGGGTGAAAGGGATCGAAGGGCTTGTGGCGATTCTGCAATGTATGGTAGAATGGAGCCAGTCTTTGTATGTCAGTACGAATAGTCAATCTAATTTAGGTAAAAAGACGCCGACGCTGGAAAGTAACGACCTAGTTAGTCCAATGTGGAATGCAGAGGATCAGAGCGTTTTTTATGTCGTTAAAGGTTCTGAAAGAAACGCAACGGCCAACATTGAGCAGGAGGAGCAAGAAACAAAGAAAATGGAATCTGAGTACAACCCAGAGCAGTTTGAGCAGAGAAAGCAGCAAAAAGATATTTGGGAACATGGCATTGAACTGTAAGTGAAAAACGCAATAAAGTTATTGAGATGGATATATTTGCATGACTGAGTATTCTAAATACGTTTCCTTTCCTGACTGTTCTTTTCAGCTTCAACCGAAAACCGAAGAGAGGAATTATGTTTCTCCACGAGAGAAAGCTTCTCGGTGAAACTCCTGAAGAAATTGCGTATTTCTTTCATACTGATGATCGGTTAGATAAAACGCTTGTTGGAGAATATTTAGGCGACCCAGACAAGCTCAACAAACAGGTCATGTACGCTTACGTGGATCACATGGATTTTAAAGACAAAGATTTCGTAACAGGACTGCGACTCTTTTTGGAAGGTTTTCGCTTACCTGGAGAAGCACAGAAGATAGATAGACTCATGGAGAAATTTGCGAGCAGATACTGTGAATGTAACCCAACGTAAGTAGAGTTTTAGTTTTAACTATCGATAATCCATTTACTCATGACACTTATAAACATTTTGTCTCTTCCAGAAATGGAGTGTTTGCCAGTGCTGACACTGCTTATGTGCTTGCCTATTCTATAATCATGCTAACAACAGATTTACACAGTCCACAGGTAGGTATTTTAGTTAGTGCAATTTGAAATGAACATGGCATCATTATTCTAGGAATAACGCATAAATTAATTTTTGTTTTGTAAATTTTTCATAGGTCAAGCATAAAATGACCAAAGAGCAATATATCAAAATGAATCGAGGTATCAATGATAGTAGAGATCTCCCAGAAGAATATTTGTCCCAGATTTATGATGAAATCGCAGGGAACGAAATAAAAATGAAGGGTGCTTCCAAACTTGGAAAACAATGTAAGTAAAAAAGTAAATATTAGCTTGTTGATAGCTACTAGTTTTATTATGAGAAAAGTGCATATAGTCCTTATCCTCAATTTACGCAGCAAATCTTCCAAATGACAAGCGACGTCGGTTATTATGGAATATGGAGTTAGAGGAACTATCTGCCACCGCAAAAAGCCTTATGGAGTCTGTTAGTCACTGTCAAGCATCGTTTACATCGGCTAAACATTTGGAACATGTAAAACCAATGTTTAAGCTGGCGTGGACACCGTTCTTGGCTGCATTTAGTGTTGGACTTCAAGATTGTGACGATCCCGAAATCTCTAATTTATGTCTGGATGGAATGCGCTGTGCGATTCACATTGCTTGCATTTTTCACATGAGGGTATGTTTAAATGTTGACTAAATTAAATTTAAATGTTGAATATAAAGGAGTCAAGATAACTAAAATTCAATTTGTTGATATTTTTCAGTTGGAGCGTGACGCATATGTCCAAGCCCTGGCTCGCTTTACCTTGCTGACTGCAAGTAATTGTCAGTTAGTAGAAATGAAAAGCAAAAACATCAATACCATCAAAACTCTCATTACGGTTGCACAAACAGAAGGTAAATGGATAGAAATATAAGAAAAACAAATGTTTGTTAAATCGATGTGAAATAAACGATAATTTTTCTTTTACATCAGGAAATTATCTCGGATCAGCGTGGCTTGATATTTTGAAGTGCATTTCTCAATTGGAACTTGCGCAACTTGCGGGTTCTGGTCATCGAACTGGAAAGGAAGTATCGAAAAGCGCGTTAACTTGGGCTGCGTTGGGTGGTTCCACAGTGGAAACTGCTAACGATCCAATGTCACTTAATCTTAATTTATTAGATCGTAAGGGAATAAAACTTATACTTTAATCTCTGTCCAAAAATGTAAGTGTTCATACGATTCATGTATTTGACATTGTTTTATTTTCATGATTTGCAGCGAGCGTAAAAGAGTCTATCGGAGAAACTAGTTCTCAAAGTGTAGTTGTTGCTGTTGACAGAATATTCACAGGTTCTACCAGACTTGATGGTGACGCCATTGTTGACTTCGTTAAGGCTCTTTGTCAGGTAATGATCACACTTTCAAAATGAATTACTTAACTACAATATATACAAATTAAAAATGTTACATTTTGTTTCGGTAGGTCTCAATTGATGAACTGACGAACCCACATCATCCCAGAATGTTTAGCTTACAAAAAATCGTTGAAATTTCATATTACAACATGGGTCGTATTAGGTTACAGTGGTCTCGGATCTGGGAAGTTTTAGGTGAACATTTTAATCGTGTGGGATGTTTTGCCAACGAAGAGGTTGCATTTTTCGCCATCGATTCCCTTCGACAGCTCTCAATGAAGTTCATTGAGAAAGGAGAATTCGCTAACTTCCGTTTCCAGAAAGACTTTTTGCGTCCTTTTGAAGTTATCATGAAAAAGAATTTGTGAGTTGTAGAAATCATAGTTTTTACACTTAGTTCCTTATTCAATTATCTTGATTAAATACGTTGATAATTTCCAACTTTTTTTCAGATCCCCGAGTATCCGAGATATGGTAGTTCGCTGCATTACACAAATGGTGAGCTCGCAGTCATCGAAGATCAGATCTGGATGGAAAAATATTTTTAGCGTTTTCCATCTCGCTGCTGCTGATGTCGATGCTAATATAGTGGATATGTCCTTTCAAACAACAAATCAAATCATAGGTACAAAATTAGCATGCACTCTATTTTAAACTTTAAGAATGTCAATACAATTATTATTTTGTATCTTATTCACAGGAGAATTATACGACAAAAGTTTGGTCACGCTGGTTGACTCCTTCCAGGATGCTGTCAAATGCCTGTCTGAGTACGCTTGCAATGCTGCATTTCCTGATGTTAGCATGGAGGCGATCAGGCTAATAAGACATTGTGCCAAATATGTTCACGAAAAGCCACAACTTTTGGTGGAGCATAGCATGGACGAAATAACCGTTGCGGAAGAAGATCGTATTTGGGTACGAGGATGGTTTCCCATTTTATTTGAGTTATCTTGTATCGTCAACAGGTGCAAATTGGATGTGCGTACAAGGGGACTAACAGTAAGTCAACCAATCAATTACTTACGATGACACAGGTACAGCTTTGACTTGGGAGCGTTAAAATTTAATACTACTGGCTTGTTGTTGTTGTGTCTTACAGGTTATGTTTGAAGTAATTAAAACGTATGGAGAAAACTTCCAGTCCCACTGGTGGAAAGACCTTTTCCAAATTTTATTCAGAATATTTGACAACATGAAACTACCAGAACAACACCAAGAGGTAAATTTTTAAATACGCTACTTTCACTTTGGACTTCGCATTTTTATCGAACATTTGCTCTTTTCAATTTTTAGAAAGCAGAGTGGATGACCACAACATGCAATCATGCCCTATTTGCTATTGTAGATGTATTCACACAATATTATGAGTCCTTAGGCCCACTTTTAATGGAAGATATTTTTACCCAGTTGAGTTGGTGCGTTCAGCAAGGTATGTAATGCACAGAATATTATATTTCATGTGTAATTTTCATGTGAAAACTTCTACAGATTATTAATTTTTACTTTTTAATATTTCTTAGACCACGAGCAATTAGCAAGAACAGGAACCCATTGCTTCGAACATTTGGTTATTTCTAGTGGTTCCAAATTTTCTCCCGTTGCTTGGAATTCTACTTGCAATTTTGTAAAGAACGTATTTAAATCAACTCAGCCACAGCAATTGCTGTCGTATAAAACTTCTGAAATGGTAGGTTGACATAATTATAGAATCATATTGAGGAATTCATACTCCCTGGGAAATAACTTTCATACATAAATTCACTTTTGTAAATATCACAGAATCATGTAGATGTTCCCAAATCTGAAAGTACAACAAGCTTATCAGACTCATGGGAGGCGTCAAGCCAGGAAAAAGTTTTCATAACCCTATCTGTAAAATGCATTGTTCAACTGGAACTCATACAAACTGTAGACAATATTGTATTTTTCCCTGCCACGTCGAAAAAAGAAGATGCAGAAAATTTGGCTCTTGCACAGGTAAATCATTTTAAGATTTCTGTTGAAACGTGGGCCATTGACTTACTGATGATTTGATGAGGGATTTTTCTTTTGATGTTTTGAAGGCGGATATGGACAATAAGACGGGTGGGTTCGACCAACAAAAAGAGGAGCAAGGCATGTACATGTTTTTAAGCAATGCAAATCTATTCCTCTTATTGGACTGCCTTAGTGAAGCTCACAAATTCGCCACAATGTTTAATTTGGATAACGAACAGGTATTGAAACAACAAATGAAGTTTAAATACGCTTTAAAAAGGAGGAATTTGTTGGTATAAAATTAAATCTTTGTTTTTTTTAATCTTTAGCGAAATATGTTCTGGAAAGCAGGATTTAGAGGTCAAGCTAAACCCGACCTAATTTTGCAGGAAACCCAAAGTTTAGCCACTTCTCTTAGGATACTTTTCCGCATGTATTTAGATGAATCGAGAAGCGAGGCCTTTGAAGAAATAGAGAGACGATTAATTGTAACTTGTAAAGGTGCCCTAGAATACTTTTTAATGATACCCTCCAACTCTCACCGAGATACTTGGACTAACCTTCTTCTTTTGTGCCTAACGAAAGTGCTCAAATTGCCAGAAGATAGAGTAAGTCAGCTATTAGCTAATCGTTATTGCTGTGTTGGGGAAATAAGATTTTAATTTGATTAACTGTCAATTCCAGTTCAAAACACATACCAGCCATTACTACCCTTACCTTTGTGAATTGGTTTGCGTGGAATTGAAAGCTGAGCTGAAAGCCGTCCTTCGTAAATATTTTATGCGTATAGGTCCAGCATTTGGTATTTGTAATCCAATTCCACAGTGCCCAACCCCAGGTGCAAATTCTGGCAACCCTAGTATATCCTCTGTGAATAGCAACAGTGGTCATTAAAAATTGACCAAACGAGTCGTTTCAATGAATAACTTTACTTTATGGTTCCTTTTGCGTTTAGGTTATGTCTTAAAATTTATGTAATTCCGATAATGATTGAAAATTGAAATATAGATTTCAAGTGTACGTTTGTGGCTTGTGGTGCTTTATATTTCTTTGCAGATAAAGATCATCTTTGCCAAATCAGGTATTAATTTGTATAAATTATCATGCATAAAATTTTAGTAATCTTTGTTTTGTATGTATAGTACAATCGAATGGCAAACGTTGGATGTTGTAGAGCAGTTAGAGTATTTTTGTTTATACAGTAGAAGGGAGGAGGACGAACTATGAATTTTAAAAACTTAAAATACATTCCTTTATAACAGATAGGCTTTCATTTGTAGAAATCAGTGAGACACAAGCAGATTTTATAAGCTGGGATTAATCATTTGTCGTACGCTTTACTGTTACGTCGACTTGAAGAACAGTCATTCAACTGTAGTGCGAGTGCGACTGATTTTTTTAGACACTGCATTGCAATCTGCAAGTTAGTAACGTACTAGCGAACTCATTTATGTATATGTAGTCTTATTGATGTCTAATTTATTACGTTTTATCATTTAAATACTTGTAGCTGATCATTCATGTACAGGTAAATGTGGAATGATGATGAATTCTAAAAATGAAAATCTCCTTTTCAAGATTAGCTAAATAGCTTTTTATGAATTGATACGAGTTGACTGTTGATACGGATTGAGGAATTATAGCCGGTCTATTTATAAAACATGTATAATTAAACATTATAAAAATATTATGAAAAATACACTTAATATACTTATTTTAAAACAGGAAAAATGCATGTTATGTAGATGAAAAATAAAGACGAAAGAAAAAAGTAGTTTTCTAGCAATGGTGCTTTTGGTAGGAATTATACATAGTGTATGCTTCAAATAAAAATGGAAAATCGTCTTATGTGAACGTGAAAAACGTCAACAGATTCAAAGAAAAATTGTATGAAATTCTGTAAAACGACAAAAAATAAATTTTTAGTTTAAAACTTTACTTTTTTTGCGGAATGCATACATTCTATTTTATTTATAGCGATATTTAACGAAATAACGAAGTTCGTAATTATTATTACAGTGATCTTATACATAAATATATTTGCTTAGCATTGAAGAATATTTCTGCCTTGCAATTTCGAGGAAAAAAAAACAATTTTTATACTAAAATTACAATAGTTGAAGACATGAAGGAGTTAACCTAACGATTTTTTATAATCTTAACGTTTAGACTTGACGATTTTTTTTCAGTTACATAATTCGCTAATCGATGATAATAATCAAAAAACCATCCACATAGCCCAGTTTTACAACAGTTTTACAGTTGACATTTTCGAACAAAGTTAACTTTCATTTGTCGAAACTCACGAACAAGCAAAAATATATATTTATGGTTTTTTAAACTTGTTACAATTATCGCAAAATGTACGGGAAATCCGTGTCTTGGATTGCCTCTTTTTTGAAGATGTAGTAACCTGGCGGAGGATGTGT
>JAQFXM010008203.1:0-10946 GCA_034693345.1 Entomobrya multifasciata
GCATGTAATTTGACACTGACAGTATTAATGCATTCCCTAACGTTTTTAATTGTTGCACTGTTAGTAAATCTCGAATGTTATACAAAGCTCTCAACCTAATGAAACATATTTTAGCAGCATTAGCTAAATGTGATGCCCAGGATAAAGTTCGATTAAAAGTCAAACCTAAACACTTTAAGGTTTTATTGTTTTGAACAACAAAAATCTTCGAATAGAAACTAAAAGTCATCAAGAAGACTAACTTTCCAATTAGAACTAATGGTTATCATTTTGGTATTGTCACTATTAATAGTTAATAGATTGCTTCTAAAATATGTATTAATATTTGTCATGTCACCCGTTACCTTAGCCTGCAAACTTTCCAAATCGTTCAATTCACCTATAAAAATAAGAATAGAGTCATCTACAAACATAGTTACTTTGCTGTTATGTACCATTTCTGGCATATCATTTATATATAACGCGAAAAGTATACCTCCTAATATGCTGCCAGCTGGAGTACCTATTAGCACATCATTAATTTTTGAACGTTTATCTTCTAGTTGCACATATTGTTTGCGATCACTTAAATAACTGCGTAACCAATGATCAGAAATCCTATAACGTAGCTTTAATTTTTGCAGCAATAACTCACGATGAACAGAATCAAAAGCCTTACGCATATCAATAGAAACTATCACTGCAAATTTTCCCAAATCCACTGCTTTTTTGACGTAGTCAGTTGTAACTATCATAGCTACTTCGGTAGAATGTGCCCTCCTCAACCAAATTGATATGGAGAAATTATGTCATTGTCATTGAAATATTTGATGAGATAATCGTAATAAATCTTTTCCATCAATAGTAAAATATTTGGAGTAAGAGATATTGGCCTAAAGGCAGATGGCCTACTGGCGTTTGAAATCTTAGGAATAGGAACAACTCTGGATAATTTTAAACAATTAGGAACTCTCCCAGTTATAAAAGATAATAAAATAAGATTCAGCAATTTTTCGTTAATGAGCGGATGAGGTAGAACTTTATCAAGAAAAAACTTATTTAAACCAGTCGTGTCATCACTTTTAGAAAGTTTTTTACGTAATGCTCGCCAAGCTTTAAATAAATCACTATTGCTTACGTTTCTAACACAAAACTCATCGATATCTACAGTGGCTTCAACTGTTCTGTCAATCGTATCACTAACTTCTACCCCATCAGCAAATCCCATGGTACAGTAATAATCATTTACATCATTTGGACAAACATCATCAGACAATTCACCTTCCTTTTTGAATTTTATATTGAGCACGTTGTTGTAAGTACTCCATAACCCATTTTTAGAAATACCATTTTGTATTTTACACCTCAAACTCTCCGATACTGAACATGAAATTAACTTGTCATAATCTTTAACTAGTATTCTGTGCCAAAACAAGTTGGTTTCTTTCCACCATCGGTAATGATAATTTTTTATCCAAACTAATCTTTGAGTTTTAGGACTCATGAAACTTTTACTTTTCTCATGACAAACAACTGTTGTCTCAGGAATAAAATAATCGTGACAAACATTTTGTTTTTAATAAAGTCTTCATGTTCTAACTCAATGTTTCTGTTGGGATACTTAATATGATCATTAAAATACTCGCCTAATGATAAGTCTACAGATTCCCAATTTGCCCTACCGTACAATCCTGTTTTAAGCAGTTTATTTAGTTTATTAACTTTAGTGGTAAACTTTGTTGTCACTAATAAATGATCGGAAACAGAAAGGTTATTAACCATTGTATCAAAAAGTGTGTTGTCGTTTGATTTAGCAAAAAACAAGTCTATTGTACTGTTTTCACGTGTAGGAGATGTTACTTGTTGAATGAAACCATTTTTTTGAGCTATACATATTAACCTGTTGATACTCTTCCCTTTTGAGCTACATTTATATTAAAATCGCCGTACACAAAAACATTTTTCTTTGACCTGCTGAAATGCTCGAAAATCAGTTCTAAATTCTTAATATCATTATTGACATGATCAGTTCTATAAATACGGCAAACGATAAAAGATTTTACATGCCCTATTTGAACAGACAAGGTAATTAGTTCCAAAGAACACGGAATAGAAAACTTAGAAATTATTAATTATTAACTATTAATTCTCAAGATTAATTATTTTAACCTTGAAATTGGTTTCCATTGGCAACGGACTTGACATCTTCCACTTGGATTCCTTCCCGCCTCAATTGGATTTCCTCTTGTGTCACTGCCGTGCACATGCTCATCCCATCATCCTCATCGTCATCCTCTTCATCTCCTCCTTCACCTTCGTCACTTCCTTCCCAATTTGCCCCATCCTCCTCTCCACTCGTATCACTCGTTCCACCAAACTCATTCCCTCCATTCTCCTCCTCCTGTTCATGAGCTTGACCATCATCTTCCTCCAATTGACCTTGTTCCTCCCTTCCCTCCAGTCCATTAGCATCACTCCCAGAATCCCCCCACCACTGCTGCTCACGTCCGTCTCCAACTCGTCATCCTCATCATAAAACTGCTCAGTGATTGAAGTGACAGGTGGCAACTCGACTTTAACGGATCGAACATTATCGATTTGTGGAACATCATCTTCAGTTTGGGATACCTCTTGCTTTATATCAGCAGGTCCTGTTGCAGGTGCTGCAGGTATAGGTTCCGCTAAACGGGGGACTATGATTTGTTTCCTGCGCTGTCGTTTGGCTGGAATCTCTGTTGCCGCTGGTGGTGTACCAAGCTGCGGGGCACTTTGGTCATGAAGCCGCTTTTGTCGGGTGCCGTAACGAGACTGCTGGGATGTTGGAGTGACCACCGCGGATCTGGCACTGGTTGATGTTGTTGGAATAAGAATACTTGGTTGCCACAGGTCCGGGGAAGGTGATCTGGCAAAGGAACGGCTTCGTTGTGTTTGGTGACCAGGTGTACTTTTACATTTCTTCCCATTTGGTCCTGAAGTGGACGACCTTGCTCGGGTTGCAGGGGATCGGGATTCGACGGCGGCGGATGTGGATACTTTTCCGCGTTTTCCAGAGAAACAGATGTCGGAGGGACGGCATATTCTGACCGTGTACCGACCGACGTCTTTCGAAACGGTTGACATAATTGCTTATCTGGAATAGCAAGAGAAAATAATTATTTATACTTAAATTTAAAACAAAAAAGTTAATGTTTCAGTACATGAATGAAACAGAATTGGTAATGTTTTTACCGGCTCGTTGAGATGACATTTCCATCCTTCCCCTTCCTTCGGTGCGGTTGGGCAGTAGTGTACGTTGCACACAAATATCCCTTCATTTAATGGCACCTGTTAAACAAAGTATAAACTTAATTAATTACCACTCCAATACGAAAATATAGCAAATAGTTGTTTTGTTATTAAGCTGTGTTAGTTAATCTTACGTCCAATTCCAACTCATCATTGAAAAAGTTGAGCCACGTGTTGCTAAGGTAGGTTTCCACGGTTACTGTTTTCGGGATAATGGACTTGGGTCCAACTACGCACAGCTCCACAGTTTCTCTATTATTCAGTGATGAAGACCTTGGTCTCGACGATGGTCGTGCTATTTGAACCATTTTGCTAACTTAATCGGAAGTAAGCTGTAACTTAAAGTTAGGGAAACTTTCAAACAAGTACAAAAGCAAAGAAAAATAGTCAACCGTCCACTAAATAAAATTCCCAAAATGGAGACCCAAAAATAAACTAGGATTTCTACGGCACTTTCAATTTGCTTTGTGTTTTTCTTAAGAAAAAGGTGAAAAGGTATTGAAAGGTAACCCAAAAGTAAAATGCACTTTAGGATCCAACATCTGGTATGAATTATAACTGCAAGGCTGCATACCACACACAGAGATAGAAATGAACTGAGATAGAGCTTCAGTTTTCAGATCTAACTGAAAGTGGAAAAAAACCATAATGCAGCTTAGCAGTCTGTATTGAATCGGGTATTGGGTACGAGCAAATATGTACCTTTCATAATAAGTAATTTCAATATAAAATGAAACAAAGTTGCTTCAATATACATCATCAATATCAGGAATCAAGAGTAGATTAGTATCCAGTAATTTTAACATTACTTACATGTATATGTGTATATGTGCTTATGACAACAATTGATACTTATATAGAAGTAAACATATATGCATGAAAAGTTGTACTGCACCAGTAAGTATAAGCTTGAGAGATAAAACTTCTCTTTTACATATCCGACGTATGTACTTATATATTCTGTTTATAATATGACTTGTTCGTTTTCTGTGCAAATTTTCATGCATAACTACAATTTTGCATAAGAAAAAAGGCTCAAAAATCGGGATTTTGACTGAATTTCCTTTGGCAGCCTTGCTTCCAAGTTAAGGCAGCTAGAGTTAACTCCTTTAGCACAGTTTTAAGTTAGATCCTTACGCATAAAATGTTGAAAAGTTTAGGTTGTTTGGTGCTTTCGTTCAAAAGTTATCCATGATCAAAAATGCCTACGCTTTAATGAAATCGACTATGTAAATGAGAAGTGACTTGACTTGACTGATGACGATGAACAGTGTATTAGTAGCTTTCTCTCTCTCCTTTTGTTTTTTTCACCTGAAAGGAAATCATAAATTAATGGATTTGTCTTATAGGTTATTATTACCTGAGCTAAGCGAGAGAAAAAAAAAACTCCACAGAAAAAAAAGAGAAAAAATAGCTGTTATAATTATTGACTTTTTTAGAGCTAATAAAAGCTAAAAGCTTATTTGATGTGTGCACTAGCCCAGAAAAAGAGAATGTGACACGTGTAACCCCTAAAAACCTAGTGTGTGGTCTGGTCTACATACAAAAATTGTGCAAGGCCCAACAA
This sequence comes from Entomobrya multifasciata, assembly GCA_034693345.1. NCBI lineage: Eukaryota > Metazoa > Arthropoda > Collembola > Entomobryomorpha > Entomobryidae > Entomobrya > Entomobrya multifasciata. The sequence goes on from JAQFXM010008203.1 coordinate 4,832, forward strand.
AAAAACATACTTATTTTTTAAGGGATGACCATGTTTGGTAAAAGTGAAGAGGATCACTGATAAAATGACGATGAATAGTGATGAAAGTGCATTTTGTATGCTTCCAATGTCAAAACAAAAAGCTCCTTTCTCTTTTGAACTTTTTTTGAAGCTGTTTTGTAATTATGTAGTGGCGTTAGTAAGACACAGGCTGATAATATATATTTTTTGCCACTAGTGTAGTGTAACAGCAACGACAATTTTATCATGGCCGTTTTGTATAAAGAAAAAAGAAAAACGTGTTTACGATCACGTGTATCTAAAAACCTTTCTTTATTCTCCGGCAACACTTTTTAGTATATTTATCCGTTGAACATAGTTGAGCGTGTAGTTGCACATGTGTGTTCCCCTGCGAACATGAATTTATCGTGCATGAATAACAGTGCTGTATAGTCTTTTACTCTTTACTATCCAACTACAAAAAGTCACGTTTTGCATTAATAGTGAATCCCACCGTCCTTCGTTTTTCGCTTTACTCACAAGTACTCCTTTCACTATAACTTTCTGCCTGAATTCTATCTTATATATTTTTTTGCATATTTACCCCCAAATAAATAAACCGTTGAAGGTAAATATTATTCTGGAAAGAGACAATGTTTCTAAAATATTCCATTATATTAATAGTTTACATTACACGGTTGGATGCACAACTTCAATGTATGTATGTATATTGCAAACATCTAGAAACAATCAAAAATTAAAAAGGAGAACTCAACATATAAACCCAATAGTACAATTTTTTTGTACACCTGACCTTTTTTTTAAAAGCCTCATCTCCACCTTACAAACAAAGCAAAGAAAAAATCTTTAATATCATCTATGTTTATTAAAGACATACTTTGTTTCTTTCACTACAATACGTGCGATCACATGGCTGTACGTTAATAACTACAAGGGCAGCTGCATACACGTCCTCATTTTTTCTTAGAAATGCACCAATTGGTTTTTTCTGCTTGTATTGCTCCCAAAAAAAACTATTCCAGTCAAATAGAGTAAGTCTCATCATCACGTGGTTTTCACCCTAACACAGAAAAAAAGCAATGAGTTTGCATGACAAACCGAGTTATTTTATTTTTCGTGTTATTTTGCTTGCATGCTTATTCAGCATTGTAGCAGGTGAAAGAAATATGCACATATACTACTTGAGGCATATATGAACTCTGTAAATCTTTTTACACCTGGAATTTATAACAGAGAGACAGGTATACAGGTACACATGCCATGCCATTGCCTGCCAACCTAAAAAAAAGACCCAAAATTGTATCGTCGCTGTTTTACCATTGTATATTCCGCTCTCTCTCTGAGAGAAGAAGCCTTTCATAAATGATGCATCATCACCACTGCCACCATCGTCCCCATCATAATATTCCATTCTTGTCCTTGTGTACTTTCCCCGTCCCCGCTTGTTCCACTTTATATCGTGTGTAAACAGAGTATGTATGACTGTGTGTGTGCTGCTATTCTACAAAAGACGAGATTCAATGTTGGCCTTTCTTCATAGTAAAATTATGATGAAACATAATCATACAACAACGGCACCACCAAAAACTCCAAACAAAGCAATAACTTTAACTTACTCTCTCTCTCTCTCACTATCATATATACTTTGTTGTCTGTTTCTCTTTAGCCTGCAGTTGTGTGAGAGAAAAAGGGGAACCTTTTCTGCCTTTGCATGAGAAGGAGTACTCTCGGTAACTCAACTCCAAAAACTCTAGGCAAGGCATATACACACATTCACAAACACACTAACCAGAGAAAAAAGAGAAATGAAAGTGCACAAACAAAAGAGAAAAAAATGTATCTCCTTCTCACGCCCTTCCCATAAATGCCATACCATCAAACACACACAGAGAAAATATACACTAAATATATACATGAGTGGTCATGTCATCATTATCTCCTGCCACACTATACAGAAATAAAAACAAACAAGACTAGCCAAAGTAGTACAAACACTAAACATTGACGGTGGAATATATCAAAGCAAACAATTCATTTGATATTGATAATGATGATGGTATATCACATCACATGATGCTCTCACGGTCTCCTTCAGTCAGTCAGTCTCCTTCCTAGTCCTGCAGTCTGGTCAAGAGTTATAGTTTTTTTGTACAAAGGCATTAGGGATGATGGTGGTGGTGGTGGTCCTTCATGTCTAAAGAATTGGAATGACGACGGAAGAAAAATTACGATGAAATGTAATACTATATTGTTATTATTATTAGAGATGGTACGCAGATACAATCTCGCGTTTTTCTATACTTGCACATCTTTGCTTTTGCGATTTTACTCTTGCGAATGTGTGTAGTGTAACGTAACGTACCTGACGCTTTTTCAAGACAAAAAAAGAAGAAGAAAAAGAAATGGAAAATGGAATATTAGAAAAGTTGGATCGTCGAAAAGTATAGACTTGCTTTTTGGAGAGGGCGATGCATTACATGCAATGAAAATGATAATGATTCGTGTTTGGTTGGTTCGTTCCCCTCATCATTTTTTTCTTTCGTACTACTCTCGTCAAACTATACTGAAAGATATATACATCCACTATTGAAAATGAAGCGACACTTAAACAAACAAAAATATTAAGTTTATACGTATCCGGCGGTAGAATTTGTAGTATTGGTTGTAACAGTAATCATGACAATAACAATAATAAGCAGCACTGCTCCTATTCTTGTTTCAGTTGATGTCTTAATGCTGAGAATTGTTTTGACGATGATGATCGTCGAATTTGGCTTGGAAAAACACAGAAGAAAATTCTGTTGCTATACTTTTTGTACAACACTACTCATGTCACTACGCTTTCACAATGTTCTTTGCTACAATTTTAATTTCTTTTTTTCACCCTCTCCAAAAAAATGATACTACTGTTGGCATGCAAGCTAAAAAAAACGTGAGCAGATCATTATACCAAACACATGTTAAGTGAACAGTAAGTATAATGATTAAATGAGCTTTGATGATACAAAAAAAGTTGTTTTTTTTTGGTGTGAAGTGTTGATAAAATAAAAGGGGAAATATGAGCCACAAAGAATTTTGGAACTTGAGCCTTAAACGCGTACAAAAAAATATGCTCATGATGAGTTTTATGATATGATATCATGTTTAACTTTGAGAATGAAGCAATACAGAGAGCTTTGTTCTTTTTTAGTATGCTTAACCAACCGAAATGAAAATAGATATCGACTATGTACGTATGACTAGGTACACGATGAATTAAGCGGTAACAGTATTTAATTATTGTCGTGTATTCAGTTACATTGTGTGTATTGCTATCAGGACAAAAAATATTTGGAAATGGTATTGATTAATGAAATTAAAAAAAAATGAAGTAATTTTGATTAATTACTTGGTAGAATATCAGGTAGATGTTGATAAAAAACCATTGGTTAGCCGTGCAGTGAATTTTCCCCGTTTTGGCATGATCTCTCAAAACTATTCTGCATTACTTACCTAACGAAAAAAAAATTCGGACTGGTTTGGCTGAATAAAAGTATAAAAGACAAAGTGTAACAACTTGATAATATTAATTTGCTATAAAATTATCATTATTAATACCAGTTCTCTCAGAGAGAAAGAGAACTTAGCAAACGAAACGTTAAGTACCCAACTTTTTTTTGGAGTTTTTGCTACTGTCGGTCTGCATACTTTTGTTGGACGATGATGTTTGCATTGCTGAATCCATGCTGTGTGTGTGCTTTTGGATTGGAGTATAGGAGCTTTTTTTGGTGGAGACAAAGAGAGCAAAAGACAAGTCTAGTGACAATGAGAAATACTACCATAGTAAAAGTTTTTTATCAAAAAAATAAATCTTTTGTAATTTTCATCGCATTCCTTTTTATAGAGAGGCAGTGGTGGTGGTAGTGGCGGATAAAGCCATTTGCTTTGTCGCAGTAGCAGAGCAGCCCTACATTTTTTGTAACTGCAACTATGAAGCCGAATTTCCATGAACTCATTCTTTTCAAAAAAAAAATTGTGTTTAAATACTCGTCTGTTTAGGAACAAAGTGAAATTTTATGGTTTCATGTGTGCTATAGAATTTTAAATCTGATATGCTACTTGGATTACATACTACTCAGATCAGGGTTTTAGCTAAAGTTAAAATTTCACAATCAAATGAGAGCAGTGAAATAATATCATTAAAAATAAACGAATTTTTAATGAATATTTATCAGTGAATCATTAAATATCGAACTTTAAAATGACTTTTTAATGCATATTTTTCCCCCTGCAACAGAGAAAGCAAGTTTATTGGATTGTAAAAAAAAATACTTTAGAGTTTATTCACTGTATTTTTTCATTGTTTTTTTTCTCAAGCTAAAAGAAATCATCGTCGTGTCGTCTCTCGTCGTTGCCATTGTTGTCATCGTTTTCTACTCCATGACTTGTTATTATTATTTCTATCTGATTTTCATTTATTTCTCACCGCTATGCTACGCAATGCAGAGTATGCAGAGTATACACTAACAGCATAGCAGTATCAAATCCTTGAACACTCTTTCTTTTTTCTATAAAGACATTTATAAATATGTTCAAATAGTCATCATCGTCATCATCATATCATATCATTTTATTTCTTTTCTGTATTTCTTCATGCTTCCATTCCCATTGACAATTTAGAGTGGAAGAAGAGAAGGAGAGAGTGCGACCAAGAAAATTATAATAACTACCTTACTCTCTCTCTCTTTCTACAATTTCAAATTATTGAAGAAAAAGTGAAAGAAAAGCAGTAAGAAAAAAGTATACGAAACGAAACGAAAGAGAAACTTTTTTTCAGGGTCCTCTTTCTTCATTCCAGTTTCCTGCTCACTCTCTCTCTTTCCCCATCTTCCTTGAGCAGCAGCAAGAAACGACAGCAATCTTGGTTGTAGTCTGTCCTCATTTCCCTATTTCCTGAAAGAATGATAGAAAAAATGAAGAATTCCAAGAAGAAAACGACAGGGTAGCTAACTAAGTAGCTATACACTTTTACTTCTGCTAACTTACTTTTATACCAGTTGACAACAACATAGCTTTAGTAATAAGTATAAAGTTAGTAAAATCGGCTTGTCAAGGCTGTTGCTTTGCATTTCATGTTTTCCATATTTCGCCTCTGGAACAAAACCCACTTCTCAGAACTATTTTTTTCGAATTGCCCCAAATATATCAACTTTATTAAGTGAGTTGAACAGAGTCTTCTTACAAGATCGACACCTGAAAACACTTTCCCAACTCTCAAGACTTCCCATGACAGCAAGTCTTTTTCTACCTGGTACGTCTCTTTATTTCCCAAAAAAAATACTTCCCTTGTCGCTCTCCACTCACTTTCTTGTCACAATCAAAAAAGGTTGTGCCTCTCTCTTTTTTTATGGATTCCAATAGGCTAAATAGTAATCAATTCAAACAAAAATCCATCTGCTTTCTAGTAAAGTAGTATAAATAACTTAAACTTCCTAAAAAAACGGTCATTAGAGTTTTGGTGCCACTCACAGACGAAAATCAAGCTGAGAGGATTTCATTTTGTTGCCTTGATCCGCTTCTTCAGCAGCAGCGAGAAAGCAGCATCTTTTTTCCCCCAATTTTACTCACTGATTTGTGAGTATCCCATTTTACTACAGAAGTGATGTTCTTCTTGTTCAGTTGAGTTCAGGTGGTGGTGGTGGTGGTGGGTGGACTAGAAGATCATTACTATATTATTTGTAGCAAACAGATAAATAGAAAAGACAGCTTACAGCTTAAACTTGATACATACCGTATCATGTACATTATATGTAAGTTTTGTGTTATGTGAGCGTGTGTGCATCTGAGACTGTGTCAGTATCAGATCCACACACTACACGCTTTATATACAATATATATTTTTTGCCTTGTAGAAAAAAATAGTGCTCTCTCCATTTTATTCTCTCTGGAGTCCCTCACTGGCAATCAGATTGTTTATAGGATTTATCCTTGAGCATACTTCCTTTATTAAGTGGCGAAGCCACTTATTAACTTCACGATGTCTGTCTGTCCGTCCGTCCGTCCGTCCGTCCGGACGATAACTCGAGAACGCATTGACCGATCTGGACCAAACTTGGGTCAGAGATACCTAGGGTCA
>JAQFXM010008204.1:0-10944 GCA_034693345.1 Entomobrya multifasciata
ACAGACGGACAGACGGACAGACAGACAAACAAACTAAAATTATAACTACGATGAATCGCTTCATCTTCGTAATAAAACATTTATACTGAAGTTTAGTTAGATTTTTTTATTAAATTGGGGCATTGTGAACATTAATTACTCTAAAATACATATGTATTATGTATAACATTGTCATTTGTATGTCATTATCATTGCTCGGGTAGCTTCGAATTTCAACCCATGAAGCATATCATTTAAATGATTTAAATGAGTACAAATCACTTTTCATGATGCCAAATTACTTTAGATTGTACATTTTTGAAAAACCTGCAACTACAACAAGAAAACATGATTTAAGTAACCACTTAATTATCAGCATAAAACATTTGATTTGGGAAAATATAAGAATCGTCATTGTCACTTGAAAACTTGTTTGCCAAGAAGGTACTAAAAAGTCATCAGTAAAGTATGGGTAGATCTTTTCCGGGTATTTGTGGAAAGTGACTCGAAGTTCATAAATCAATCAAGAAATCAAGAAATCATAAAAATCGATGCAATGTTTTAAATTAAATCCTCGATTCGTATTTGCAGCAAAATATTTGTTTTCAGATTTTGTTTTAACTGGCTATTTAAAAGTAGGATTGTAACCTCTCAAAATAATTACAAACAGCATAGTTAAAATATTACATTTAACGAGTTTTTTTAGTAAATGAAGCAATGAAACTAAGGGTAATTTACTTCCTGTTTCATTCTAATTTAAAGATAGATATTACATACAGGAGTAGTTTCATTTTACCATTTTTTAACCATAGCCATTACATTGGCATGTGGCATGACCTTATTAACCAAGTATTTAGTTTAGATATAATATTGGCTATTACACAGATCGTCAGTTGAACTTTTTAAATAACATGCATACTTAAGTGGACAGATGGTATTTATATAATGGGTATGAAAGAGTTTCTAGTTTTGACGTACTTACCTTTAAAAACCTAAAATCTAGCAGGCATGTTCCAAAGTTTGAGATACTGAATACTGACTACTGACCACTAGTTAATTTCATACGTCGAACATACTAAATTACTTTGAAGCATTACAAAAGTGTGGCAGACTGGCGTGTACGCGTGCGGGCAGTCTGTTATTTAGAGACCAGACAATCAGACAACTGCAAATATATGATATTAAAACACTACATCATATTTCGTTATCAATAAATCATAAATACCGTTTCCAAGTCACATGATTACTTAACCATAGGATTAAATGATTATTTGATTGATACAAGGAAATTTTTGGAAACCCATGGAGGTTTAAATAATTGGTTAGAACATTTATCAGTGATGTAACCATGGAAAGATGCTAATAAATATTTTACTATAGTACGATAAATTGAATATAAAAATTCACGTAAGATGTATGTAGGAACTAAAATTACCAAATATTCAAACTTAACCAATAATAATTTACTGGTAACTATATAACAAGTTATGTTTTAGAATTAAAATTACTGGTAATTAAATAATAAATCCCCATTCAGAAAAACATCCTACAACGTTACTACAAAGTGTTCTTAGCGTTAACACTAAATACATTCTAACCCAAAGTCGAAGTATTACTTTAGCTAAACGTGCTAACAAGAAAAGGGCGGCCAATGCCTTGGAATAAACTAGTTTGAACTACTAAAGAAATGGCAACTTTCCATCTACAAAAAACTTTCACCAAATTACTTGTGTAAACCACCTTATCAAAACCGGAACAGAATGTATTTGAGCTTTCTAAATAGATTTGTATTATAATGTGTTTATCCAATTTCATACTATTTACCAACGGTCCAAACTCCAAACCTTGATTGTGATTTAATTCTTACTGACGATGAGTCCCCTTCGAATTTGAGCTTTTTATACCTACCGAATACGATAACGAACTAATGAAATGGAAAGTATTTTCAAAGTCTACCAACTCAACCAGTTTATCAACAATTTGGGAACATTTTTTCCCATAAAATGGAATTCCAAAGAGAACAAGTGGATTTACCAAGAAAACCTAAATATTACACTTTACATACTTTGCACATTAACTTTTAAAATTTCAACAATCCTACTAATATTACCATGCTTCTATTTGGCATACACGATCCCAAATTTAATTAAGATTTACCACTTATCAGCTCTTCTAGCCGTTGAAATGGGCATACTCGTTTCATTCATGACAGACTTCATGTTATACAAAGACTTTAAGGAAATGATCTTCGTAAGCAACTGGACACATTCTGCTGACAAACTTTGGCCCATTTCTGAAAAAGACAAACGTTTCATTTGGGAATCATCTGCTGGCTTATGTTTTGGAACATTTGGAATCGCCACTCTACTGGCCATATTTATAGTATATTTGAACATTGACCCTTTCTACATTTTATTGAACCATTTATTAACCATATTCTTAAGTACAAGTTGTAATAGAATGTATTTTTCGAAATATTACTACTTATTCAAGCTTGTTAGATATACAATGCTTCTAGTTGGTTCCCATATTTGTGTGACAAGTATGCGCAACATTGGCTTGATAACATTTTCCGAGGGCAGTCAACGTTCCAAATTACTCAAATGTTTGGAAAAGCAACTTTATCCCACTTTGCCAGCAATATCGTTTTACCGACAGTGTCGTGTTGCGTGTAATCATATTAGATCATCCGACTATAAAGTCGTCACAGTTGTTTGCTCTTCGGTTTATCTGTCATGTGTACTATTTTTTAATTGTTTTGTAATTGGTGTCCAAAAAAGACTACCAATCCTTGTAATTACAGGTGCAAGCTTAGTTATATTTTGTGTAACGGTACAACAGCTTGTATTTATAGTGGGATGCTCCTTTTACAAATCATCAAAGCAAATAGTAAGTGTATGGAGAAAGGCACTAGGTCAACGGTTGTATTCAAGTCACATGAAAAGGGTGATAAGATCGCTTTGTCTGATTACCATTCCTGCTGGAGATGCAGGAAAGTTTGATCTTGATTTGAAGATGAATTATTTGACTAATTTATTAGATAGTATTATCAGTTCAATTGTTACATTCGATACTTTACTTTAAGAAATGAAATGTAAAATACTTTCAAACTTAAAAATGTACCGGGGCATTTTGAGAATGATTATGCCAGAGTAAAAGTGATGTAATGTCAAGTTTGCGAAACTTACATTTTAAACTGTATTCAAAATAGATGTGCAATAAACAAAATTGCAAAAATATGTTTAAAATCTAATTTTCGTTTTCCTATTCCCAAAATTAAATCTGAGGACGAAAAATATATAAAGTGTAGGAATTAAAATATTGAAAAATGATAACCAATTTAATGATTGCATATGGGGGGACAAATTTCCTCGTATTCCTGGTTCCATAAATCTTCTTTCAAAAGCTTTTCAAAAAAGAAGTTTTTCATTCACTATTGTGAATTTATTTGATGTTTCATTATAGATATTTTGACATTTCCTTCGTTTCGTTTACCATATCAATTCATAGTGCAATATGCATATTGGGTAGTTATTTAAGCATATTTATGTTGAAATGTAGTATGAAATTGACCAACTTAGCTTTATGAAAATTAAAATACAAATAGACATAAAGTGACGATGCAACGCAACGACAAATTCATTTATTGTCAGTTTTGAAATTCCGTTTTTGACTTGATGCTGTAGAACGTTAAAATTAAATGAAGTATTTAAGTTATTATAAAATTGCTAGTTAACTGTTAATCAAATTATCATTTTTAAGGTGTGTGTGTGCGACTTGTCTCTTCTGAACTTCTTGCTGGTTAACTAAGATTTTGCTCATATTTTATTCTTTTTCATTTATTCAACAATAGTCCACCATATTCATTCCTCATCATCCCCAATAGTTCTGATTAAAACATGCCGTCCTTCCACGCTTAAAATCCTTCCACTCTTTTAGTTGACTTTCCATTCCAATAGAAAATGCCCCCTTGAGTGTCAGGTGTTCAAGATGAGGTAGCTGCTTGAAACCCAGTTCAAAAACCAAAGAGGATATAATTCCAGGCTGAGGTGGAGGAGCGTTGTTGCCCCAATATCGGCTAGTACAGCACAAGCTGACACTATTGAGTTGGCGCAAGTTCATGATACCAATGCAGTTGTCTTTCTCTTCCTCTTTTTTAATGAAGTCATTCCAAAGTTCGGTATTTTTCCGAAGTTCATAAGCCCTTTCGGTTGTCGTTCCAAGCAAAACCGAATCCCACTCATGCACCTCAGTGTATATTAAGTGATAAATATTTATTTTCAATGATCTCAGTTGGGTCATTTTCCGGAAAAGAAAAGCAAGTCCGCTTCGCGTCGCAGTAGTGTATTGTTGATTTAAAGTGCCATCCCGATCCCAAAAAAATTCCAGTTCCAAATGTACAAGTGCATCAAAGGCTTGATGGATAGCATGCATGCCTTCCGATGGGATTGGTGGTGCGAATGCATGCAGATCTAACAATAAGGAATTTATTGTAGACCAGTTATTCCATCCGGAATGGCACCAAATGGTCCTCAATCTGTCTTGGGAAAAGCGCTGTAGAAGCAACTTTTCCACATTTGGCATCATTTTCCTAAAATTCGTCCCCATCCAATCTTCCATGGCTAAGTTGGCGAGAGGGTGATCCTCGCTTTCTGAAATTGAAAGCTCCTTTAGGTGGGGCAAATTGAGACGATTGTTCGAGGTACTGGTGAGGAAGTTGAGAAATGTTGTGAAAGTTGTTTCCAAACGAATCAAATTTTGCGGCAAATTCCAGTGCACATGTAATGCAATATCTGGGCCTTGGCGAATGCTCAGATGGAGTTTTCTCAGGACTACGGTAGCGTTCACTATTGATTGGACGAAGATATAAAATTTTCCCTGCACATTTAGGGCGTATTTTTTAATAACCAGTTCATGAAGGGAAGGCAGTTTGAAGTTTTGTGGTATTTTAACAAAGAAGTCAGTCTCATCTCTAGTTGACGCCCCCCTGAAATTGTAATGATGTGATAATTAATTTTCTAGAACCCAAAAATTAAATTAGGTTAGTAGCAAAGTATCTGCTGTCGCTTACATTGTATTACAAATTTTCAATTTAACTAAGAATAAAGGAGCTGAAGTTTTCTGACTGAAAAATGTCTGTACAAGGCGGTGATCAAGAGGATGACGACAAAAATCTCTAGTTAACTCGATATGTAAACTAAAAGGAGTGATTGTACTTTCCAGAGTATCATCTTGGATGGCGTCCATAAAGTTAAGATATTTGATCACTTTGTCCTTTTCAGTATGCTGATGTGGATTGTCAAAATAGTGGAAGAGGAAGAGGGGCTCCTTCATTCTTTGATAGTAGCAATTGGTTGTGTCAAGCCATCGACTATTGACAAGTCGTAAATTTCTTGTCTCTATTCCAGAAATGGTTGGTCTATCGGGGAAGCCAATTTTTGTCGAAGTAGGCTGCATCTCGTTTACCACATCATGGATGATTTTATGGAGAATCTATGCATCAAAATATATTTATGTGAGAAACATGTATGCATGTTGTAAATTGAAAATGAATTTATATAAAGCATTCTTTGATAATTACAATGTCAATTCCAAAAACTTTCTCTGACAGTTGGAATAACCGTGCTTGGGAATCATGGTCTATGGAAGTAGGAGCGACAAGTGAGTTATTCTGATCGAGGTCATGAGAAGGGGATTCCTTTGATGCAGTAAAATTAGCCATTGTTCCAGTTTATTAAGGTTATAAATATATGCAGTCAAATGACTTGAGGTATACTTTAGACTTAGATTTTAGAAAAAATCGAGTTATTTCAGTTTTTTAAAGAAAATTTCAAATTGATTAGATTTTTATTTATTAAAAAAAGATTCCATGGGGAAAACGCTCTAAAAGTCAATCCAGTCAGAGGCAGTCGTTGGCTGCTCCAGTCTAGTCGCACGTGTCTATATAACTGCATGCATAATTGGGTGGTTATTTAGGAAATGTTGAAATGTGGTTTGAAATAGATAAATCTTAGCTTTATGAAAATTAAACACAAATATAGACATACTACGAAAGTGCAGTGGCAATTTTATATAATGTCAGTGTTGAAATTTTACTTTAACATGAATAGTGTAGAATAGTTAAAATTAAATTAGGTTAGTTATTATAAAATTATTATTTGAATTTTAATAAAATGACCATTTTTAAGGAGGGTGTGTCGGAATTGTCTCTTCTGAACTTCTTGCTGGTTTACTATCATTTGACCCATATTGTTTTTCATGCATACAACAATCGTCTTCATCACACCCAATAGTTCTGATTAAAACACGCCGTCCTTCCATGCTCCAACTCCTTCCATTCTTTTGTTTGACTTTCCATCCCAATGGCAAATGTTCCCTTAAGTGTCAAGTGATCAAGGTGAGGTAGCTGCTTGAAACCCAGTTCAAAAACCAAAGAGGATATAATTCCAGGAGGGAGTGGAGGGTTATTACCAGGTGGCCAGTATCCGCTAGTACAGCACAAGCTGACACTATTGAGTTGGCGTAAGTTCATGATACCATCGCAATTGTCCTTCTCATCCTCATTTTTAATAAAGTCATTCCAAAGTTCGGGATTTTTCCGAAGTTCATTAGCCCTTTCGGTTGTCGTTCCAAGCAAAACCGAATCCCACTCATGCTCCTCAGTGCATACCAATTGATAAATATTTATTTTTAACGATCTCAGTCGGGTCATTTCCCGGAAAAGATAAGCAAGTCCGCTTCGGGTCGCAGTAGTGTATTGTTGATGTAAATTATGATGCGAATGCCAAAAAAATTCAAGTTCCACATGTACAAGGGCATCAAAGGCTTGATGGATAGCGTGCATACCTTCCGTTGGGATTGGTGTGAAATTATACAGGTCTAACAATAAGGTTTTTATGGTTGACCAGTTATTCCATCCGGAATGGCACCAGATGTACCCCAATCTGTATTGGCAAATACGCTTTAGAAACAACTTTTCCACCCTTGGCATCGTTTCCCCAAAACTCTTCCCCATCCAATCTCCCATGTCTGAGTTGGTGAGAGCGTGGTGATCCTCGCTTTCACATATTGAAAGCTCTTTTAGGTGGGGCAAATTGAGACGACTGCTGGAGATACTGGCGAGGAAGTTGATAAACATACTGAAAGTTGTTTCCAAACGAATCAAATTTTGCGGCAAATTCCAGTGAAAATGAGATGCAATATCTGGGCCTTGGCGAATGCTCAGATGAAGTTTTCTCAAGACTGTGGTAGCGTTCAATATTGATTGGACGAAGACATAAAATTGTCCCTGTGCACTTTGGGCGTTTTTGTTGATAACCAGTTCATTAAGTGAAGGCAGTTTGAGGTTAGGTGGTACTTTCACAAAGAAGGGAGTCTCATTTATGGCTGTCGCTCCCCTTAAATTGCAAATGGTGTGATAATGTTAAAAAAGAACATAGCAATTATACAAGTTTGAATATTAAGTGACAAAATATCTGCTGTCGCTTACATTGTATTACATATAATCAATTTGACTAGGGACGAAGGTGCTGAAGTTTTCTGACTGAAAAATGTCTGCACAAGACGGTGATCAAGAGGATGACGATAGAAATCTCGAGTTAATTCTATACGCAAACTAAAAGGATGAACTGTACTTTCCAGAGTTTCATCTTGGACGGCATCCATGAAGTTAAGATATTTGACTACTTTGTCCTTTTCAGTATATGGATGTGGATTGTCAAAATAGTGGAAGAGGAAGAGGGGTTCTTTCATTCCTTCATGGTAGCAATTGGTTATGTCAAGCCATCGGCTATTGACAAGTCTCAAGTTTCTTGTATCCTTCCTAGAAATGGAAGGTACATCGGGGAAGTCAATTTTTGAAGAGGTAGGCTTCAAATTTTGGACCACTATATGGATGATTTTGTAGAGAATCTATCCATCAAAATAAATATATACTTGTATGAGAAATGTATGCATATTGGAAATGGAAAATGAATTTATATAAAGCATTCTTTGTAAATTACAATGTCAATTCCGAAAACTTGCTCTGAGAGCTGGAATAATCGTTCTTGGGAATCATGGTCGGAGGAAGACGGAACGACAAAAGAGTTCTTCTGATCGAGGTCATGAGAAGAGGATTCCATTGATGCAGTAGAATTAGCCATTGTGCTAGTTAGAATAAGTATATACAGTTACATCAGTTGAGGCATGCTTTAGACTTGGATTTTTAAAAAATTCTAGTTATTTTAGTTTTTTTTTAATTTCAAATTGAAAAGATATTAATTAATCAAAAAAATATTCCATGGAGAAAACACTCTAAAAGTCAATCCAGTCAGAGCCAGTCGTTGGCTGCTCCAGTCTAGTCTATATAACTTTGCTGGACATGGATCACATCAAAGTTGCTGTGCAACTTGAATTGCCCCCAAGTTCTAATAATTTTAATTAACAATTAAATTATATTATTTCCATCTGCAATGTTTTGCTCGCTTCCCTTTTTTTCTACTGTAAATATGGTCTGTTCAATTTATTTTGCAAAGTTATCTATAATCCTGCTGAACTATGTGCAATTTCCAATGCTTTGCAACTGCTATAATAGCATTCATCATAATCGTATTTCTTGGAATGCCATTTGAAGATGAATGCATCACTGGTGACAGAGGTGGTGGAGGTAGTGGATGTCAGTCAGGAGGAACCTCGGGTGGCGGTGGAACTTGTGACAGTAATCCAGGCGCTAAAGGATCTTGTTGTGGGCTTAATGAAATAATCAAATCTCAAGTTCAAACCATACTTTCTGGAGGAGCACCTTGTCTACCCAATATTGGATCTGTTTATCTTGGAGCTAAAGTTGTCAGCACGAGAGCAACTGTACATTATAAGCATCCAATGGGCTCGGAGGAGAGCGAAAGGAGTAACAAGCCGTCATTCGTGATTGAGGTAGCATTCGATTCACACCCACACAAAAATTCAGATAATTAGTACACAGTTAACGATCGTCTTAATTGATGTTCTTATTTTGTAGCCAAGTCCATTAATGGTCGGGAAGAATTGGCATTTTAGTGGTGAAGGCTCTCTTTTGATAAGGCTATTCCATCCGGCTCAGATAAGTGGAGTATCAGTACTTCATCCATCAGCTTGTCAAATTCCAGGAGGGTATCAGGGCAGTACTCCTAAAAACTTTATAGTTCAGGTGTGTGCAGACGGGGGTGGCGGCGGTTACTATTTGTAAAATATAAATAGATCTGTAATTCAATTAACTTATGAAATTATTCTAAAGGGACTGAATGAGCTGGATGATCAGGATCCTTTTGTTTTTGGCAATTATACTTATGACTCAATTGGTCCGGAAGTACAGGTATTTCCGGTTAAGGTAAAAACAAGTAATATTATAACTTTCAATTTAAACTTCAATTTAACTTCCATGATTTTTTAATTTTATTTATTTTCTTAACTTATGTAGAACTGCAGCCCTGAGAAGTACCGGCTTATTGAATTCCGCTTCGTTTCCAATTATGGCAATCCAGAGTACACAGCCCTTTACAAAGTTAGAATTCACGGAGATGTGGGACCTCCACCTTATCTTACGGAAGGAGATGGCAGTGCACGGAATGATGAGTTTTCGGATGACTTGACATCATTTTAAAGGGGTTAATATTTTAGTGAAAAGTGATAATTTAATATGTTTTAAAGAATCCACTATTTTTATTTGGATTTAAATTTGATTGATATTGTTTACATAGCTAAAAGTAGTAATTTGAAATTATTGTCAGATTTAGATATACAAATCCATGAAATCATCCATTATCTAAAATCAAATAAAAACGAATTTACATTTCATTCATTTTTATGACAAATGAGTTAGGTTTCATTAAATTCAACTACTTCTACTGTCAAATGATTTTTTTTTAAAGATGAAAATCTCCCGTAAGTAAAACATTCAAATGAAAATTTGAAGAAAGATTTTTGTTCTACAGACGAGACTTTGTTTTACATAATTTTTCTACTTTGATAACCGTTCCTTTGTTTAAACTACTTCTCTTCTAAATCTGCATTTTTTGCATTTGAGACTTGAGACGCACCAACAATGACAGGCTCGAGTAATTCGAGTACAGTTCCTTGGCGAAATCCAGCACACAGCATAGCAATAATTATGCAAAGCAAAGCTGAAAGCAAAGCAGCAGAACGGAAGCAGCACGACGCGACACAAACTATAAAGGTCTGACTGAAGCCGAGCACTTTCTATGCTCCATTGACAGAAGTGAAGTTGTCGTGGAATGTGCAGTCATCTGCTCCTGCTCTGGCTCTGATGCTTCTTAGTTTTACGGGAAATTGTAGTAAACAATTTTGAGATTCATTAATGAATTAGTTTCAAATTGAAAATAACAATTGGTTAATTCATTTGCTGTAGTCTGTAGTTATCACCATCATGGTCGACTTTCTTAGTATTCCGGACGAGGTGGTAAGTGTACTTTTCTATGAACAAGTGATTTGGTATGATCGTTGTCTCAATTATGTAATTGATCAAGCATTTATGTATCTTTTTCTTTGTAATTTAAGATGATTCATAATCTGATGCCTCTTCTGGCCCACAATGACATCCTGCGATTACGCCGAGTTTCTCAGCAAACCAAGCAGTGGGCAAACACGTATCTTTGGACACCCAAGCCAGGTTACCAAGGAAACTGGGAGTTGGAAATAGAGCCATCTTTACCGTATCAATCAATGGAAGCTTTCCTTCTCAAAGAATTACCTCCACCATCCCAGCTTTTTATTAACATTGGAATCGTGAATTCAGCAGAGTTATCAAAGCAATTTTTCGAAGATCCATTTTTGACCGTTTTCATGACAAAGTACAGCAAGTACATAACCCATCTAAAGATATCCCGTCTCGGGATTCCTTTCCTTTCGCAAAGGGAAATTGGATTTTATGAAAGTCTTACAAATTTGAGAAGCCTGACCTGTCAATTTCTTATAACTGGTGGATCTACA
>JAQFXM010008205.1:0-10944 GCA_034693345.1 Entomobrya multifasciata
GGCGCAGCCGGCTTTCTTTTTTACATTTTATATGACTTCTGGCACTTATTTACCTCATGTTTACATGATTTATTAAAAACAAATTTCAATCATAATATAATCCTGAATGAGCAGTTTAGCTGTCTTCAGTATGATAACATTATCTTTTTATTATTTATGTAACCAAACAAAGGATGCTAAAAGAAAACGAGCTCAGTTTATTCATTTATGTGTATTATATAAATAATTTCCTGAATTTTAAAATCCCTCAGTAGCACATGGTATGGTGAATGAGTTTCTTAATATCTATTATGTACATTCGTTGGACAAAAATGTTTTAAAAAGTAATCACTTTATATTATGTGCTTGTATTATTGGCCCATTATTACTGTTCGCATTTCGTATAAATATGTATACCTATTTTAATGAATATAAGTCAAGCATCTATATTATGATTAAGGGGCTCTTAAATGCTTTTTACTGCACAACTGCAATTAACAATGATTATATTATGACTGCTTAGTACACTTAATATAGCCCTACATATTACGACCATTTATGTGAAGGAATTGATGGCGAGCAAATAAAGGAATAAAATATATACATAAATTCCATCAGTATCACGTGTATAAACACTGCTTATTACTGAAAGCATCACGAGAGAAAAAACACATCTGAATGAACTGATTGTCAATAAAGAACGAATGTAAATGGGCTACAGGCACAGGATAAAAGTGCGTATATGACGAGGCAGGTTTAATTTTGTATTTTTTTGTGTAAAAAATATATGCATTTTATTTTATGCGGCGACATGTATTTTTCTGCATTCACAGAATAAATCCATATTTTTTATAAGATGATATAACATTATTAACAGTAATTGCACCAACTTTGTGTTTTTTATAAGATTCATACTACAGCCTGTGGTAAGTATGAGTATTAAACAATGATCTATGATCTTTGTTGACTTACGCTTATGATCCACAAATTGAGATCCCATAATGCAATTATGACGTATGTATATCCTTGCAGTTTTGGATTTGGTTTGACTTAGGAAAAAACAATTGAAACAATGAAATTCTCGCTCTCTGTTCACATTATAATCTTTGGAAGGCATATTTTTTAGCACTCAGTCAATGCATGTTCACTTTCACTGATTTCAGGCCAGAATCAAGACAGTACCTTTTGATTACATTGTTCAGTTGATCAGTTGATCAATGCAGAGCTTAGAGGAATCATGTCGAAGTTGATATATTCTTCCGTCCTTCTCATCTTGAATTTTGCACTCTTCCCTGCACCAGGTCGATAAAAATTTAATTTCAAGTTTTTACCTAAAATTGTGAACGTTCTTGTTTTGCATCAAGTGTTTACATCAAATCTTTGTACAAATTTATTAAAAAGTTCTCTGGAAAGTGTTTTATTTGTGTAAAAAATATGTTTCTTTCTAATTGTTATTTTAAAGCCCGGGGAGATGGACCAACATGTTCGCAAATGGGTAGTGGCCCGGATGACATGATAATGGAGAGTCCAAGTGGATTGATGGCTATGAATCCAAAATATCAGTGGGACAAGAGAGGTGGAGTTGTTCGCCTTCCCGTTGTTTTGGATCATGCATACAGTACGACATAAGCAATACCTGAAAAAAATCTAAAAAATGAGGTGGAAATCGAAATGTAAAAAAATCATAAAGTGAATTTTCATCGATTTATTGTACAGGCTACAAAGAACGTGGTATCATTTTCGGCGGTCTGCAAGAAATAGCGTCCAAGACCTGTGTGAAATTCGCAGTTCATAAGGACCCACACTATCTTCGTGGACATGATTACGTGTCTATCAGTAAAACCAAGAGCAAAGGTTGTTGGTCATACGTTGGAAGGGTCGGTAACGGAAAACAGGTACGTAACATGTCATGTAGCGTAACACTGTACACAGTGCAGTGACACACGTTGTCACACAACATAGTTGCCAAAAAAAAAATCGCCATCAAGCATGCATAAAATATATACATAGATAAGATGAATATTTCCATGTTAATTCTCTGTTCAATGAGATGCATCGCAACGTTGCGCTGACGCGACGCGTTCGAGACTTTGTTGAGTTTAATTTCGTTGGCGTTTTCAGTAAAATGCATGCATGTGAAACAAAAAACATCATCATCAGCGACATTCATGGTTAGTTCAGCCACAGTCAAAAGAATTTGCAAAGTGCATAATAATATTTTTAGCAGCATCTCTGTATATGCATTTTATTTATTTATATTTTTCCATTTTTTTGTGCTCATGTACTTAGTATTTATCCTCCTTTAAATCTTTTAATGATTTTGTTCATACATGACTGATTTGAATTTTATACAAGAATGATTAAGTAAAATCCTTTTTTCTTAGACTTAGGCTTGATAATTCATATGCAAATGTGCATATGGATGTATAAAATGTTTAGCAGCAAATCATTCAAAGGAAGGAAAATGCTGACAGATGTATTATAATATAACATGATCGATAAGAGATTTCTTGATTGTGTGAATCACTAATCAATAGTGACGAAGTCACAGCAAACAGCTAAGGAGAACAAAAAAATAAGATGCAATTCCAAGATTGGGGTGAATTGCCTACCATGCAGAAAGTTGTAAATACATAAAGGACTGAGCAAAAAAGATTTAATTATTTAAAATAGCCTTCAAATATTGTTGCATAATAGCACAATGTCCAATGATACACAACGGATGTGTAATTAATTATCTAATTAATAATTCACACTTTGTTATAACTTTATTGGATTTTTTATTTATGATTTTTGCCACAGGATTTGAGTCTTCCCATCGGTTGCATCAACCATCGCACTGTTGTGCACGAAGTATGTTTTATATCAACGTTTTCAAATTCTGTGATTTGGGATCTTATGAGAATTTGAAACTTGTTACAGATTTGAGTTTGAACAGTTTGTTCTTTTTGAATAATACCTATGTGGGGTCTATGTAATAATTCAACTTTGTTTTATCTTCAAAAAATAGGTTATGCATGCCCTTGGATTTTCACACGAGCACGTTCGGCATGACAGAGATAATTACGTCGAGATCATGTGGGGAAATATTCAAAGAGGTATGTTGGCTAATACTTTTTGCTTCAAAATTACAAATCGTTACAAGCATATTTGGCAAATACTGTTTCCCTCATAAAGTTATAAATCTTGTAATATTTTAAAGTATATTTTCATTGGAAACATTTGAGTACATGGCCTTTGTGCTATCTGCTAAAAAAAATTGTTATCAAGTGAAGATACATAACTAACTATTATGGGTAAAGTTCGGTAAAGTTTATATGAAGTTATTGAAATATGGTAGGGGAAACAGTGTCGTTTTTGTGTCATAAAGTCTACAATGATCTGAATAATTTGCATAGGTCGTGAAAGGAACTTTGAAAAGAAACACACAAGAGCAGACCCCTTTGGTCCTTATGATTATGAAAGTATAATGCACTACGAGCGTAACGCATTTTCTAATGGCGGAGGCGACACAATTCGTCCATTGGTAAGGAACTAAAACTCGCATTGTTTACCTTGAGCCTTTGTGAATGTCGTGACACAGTAGTGCGTTGAATGAAACATCAAAACTGATACAGCCTAATTCTCTTATTTGCATACTTTCATATTTCCCTTTCCCTTTAGAGAGGACATGTTCCCATTGGTAAAGGTAGACATATGTCACATTGGGATGTTGTAAAGATCAACAGAATGTACAAATGTGGAGGTGGTGGCGGCGGTGGCAGTTACGGAGCTACTCCATTCTTTGGTGGATTAAGTGGTCATCCTGAAGGAAACGATATTGATGAAGTATCCTTCGATGACAATGGCATTGCTGGTGGTGGTTCAAGTGGACCAGCAAACGACGACTCTGAAAATGATGTGTTCAGTGGCATCGACAATGATCCTGCATTTGAAGGTTTGTTCCCTGGTGGACCCCCAGCCGGAGGACCAGGAGGACCCGGTGGCCCACCAAGAAGTCCAAGAGGTCATTCGCCATTAAGTGGTCTCTTCTCCAGGCATCCAGGTCCACCCCCACCAGGCCCCAGAGGTGCTCCACCACATTTATCTGGACCAGATTATGATGATACTCCTAAACATGGCATTGAAAAAAGTCCAGTAGGTGCCCCCCATCGACATTCGTTCCCGGATAATCCTTTCGCTACGATTCCAGAAAATCCTTTTTCGCCCAGATTAGGACTTCCAGTGAATTCAGTGGATGAAACACCACCGGCCACAGCCCCTGAGTATTATGACACCCAGCAGGATACAAACAAGGATTATTATAATTATTAATGCTTTCCTGCTTCAGTCACTGTGATCTTTTAGCGAGACTAATTAACGACTTAAGCAAGATATTAATTGTTTCATTTTTTTGTATTCCTAATCACAGGAGAACTCATTGTTCTGTGTAGCTGAGACCGTTCAGTGTTTGCTGCATTGATCGCATTGAATATATTATTATGTGTGTGAATATATGAACGACTGACTGAGTGAATGAATGAAAGGATCAGTGAGCGTGCAAAAAAAGTGCGACTTGTATACTTTATACATGTCACTGATGTGCTTTATGTTCATATATTTGAATGTTAGTTAGGTTTAGTTTGGGTTAATCAGTACATAGATAATTATTATGATTTTTTTGTTGCCTTCTGAGGTCGATCTTAAGTAGGAATTGTTATCGAATGTTTACCTTACATATAAAACGACTTGGGGGAAATAACAATGCAAAATGTGTTGCATTTCAAATGCCTTTTGCTGAAATTACATACGGATGAATGAAATTTGTACAAAACAGTAAAATATATAGACAAGCGTAATTTAAGAGATGTATGGCTACGTTCCCCTATATATTACGGCGTACTAATATCTTAAATTTATAAACACCTGTGTGTACTATTTTTTATACTGATAAAGTTGATAAAAATGGCAATTTTATACAACAACTGCATCCCAAAGACAAACATAAAAATGGGACCTGTTTTGCATTCTTGTTAACTTTTTATTAATAATAATATTTTTATATAATGAGATGATACGTGCGCAAAACTGTTGTGCTTAAACAGTGCATTGTTTGGTATAAACCCTGGGTTTACTTTAATAAAAAAAAATAAGAAATTGAAAATAACATTTACTGTGTGACAACATCATATTCCCAGACAATTTAATTGAGGTGATTGATGCTAAACTGAATACATAACATGAGCACAAGCCAAATTCAACAATGCATTTTTATGACGTTGGGAATAAAGAGTTGATAATTCCCCGAGAACGGAGACCGATTTGAGAGAATTTACATAAAACATTTAACCAATTATCTTTTACAACATAATTTACATTTTGTTCCACTTTGAATCATGTTTCTCTGAACTGATAATCCTGTCATCACCAATATAAGAAAGAAGAAATTAACTTATAAAATGAAAATAATGGCAAATATTGCGAAAGTAATTTTTTCTGTTACAGCATTTTAAACTTTATAGGTTGATTAAGTGCTAAAAGGAAGTAAAACTATTTTATCTTTCGTTTTTATCTGAAACAATTAAGACCCAGTTGCCTGCGTATTAAAACAAGTCTGCTTTCTTGACAATAATAAGCATCAAACTGACTCATCTAACCAATGTGGTGTGTCGTTTTTGATTGTTGATTTCCTTGCGAGGTATTGCAACCCTAAATCTATGAACATAACATTAAGAACATAACAGGATACAATTTCGCAAACGATATTATAAAGCCTTTGTGATCTGTAAAGTGGTTTTTTATCGCACATCAAATCTATACAATACGAAACATCGCCCTGGAAACAGCGGAAGACATTTGCTGCGAAAAGTCGTTGATGATTTGTAAATTTACCTCATGTTGAGGAGTTTTGTAAAGATAAATCATTGGGTAGCTACGGTCGGTCGCTTCCTCCTTTAAAATTCGTTACCACAGCACTTGAACTTGAAATTGGTTAACTCCACCCGTTTATAAAACGATAACACGAAGGGTTTGTTACGAATATTTATGTGCATATATTTATATACATATAATATGACGTGCTAATGAATTGATAAAATTCATTTATTTTTAAAATGTTACACGGATAAAAATCATTTATTTCAATTAAAAACACGAGCTCATGTGCACGAAGTAAGTTTCATTAATATTACATTAAAATCAGAAATTTAAAAGTCAGTTTAAAAAACATAACGAAGCTGGAAAAAATTCCAAGATTTTTTATGCGATGGGTTCAGCCTCAGCCAAACACTATTTTACCTTCTGTTGAAGATCGATTGGTTCGACATAACAATTCATGAAATCTGCTGACAAGCGTTGCACTTCCGGAATTAAGCTCCTGTAAATGCCACAAAATAAAAATTAGTATGTTTCAAGCAGTTGAGTTTTATCTCAAGTAAAACATTGTTAAATATCCAATGTGCTTACTTTGCTGTGGTTCCAGCAAAACTGATAAAATTTGGAATATAAACATGTTCATAATTCCGACGTAAGCCATCTATCAGTTTTTCAGCTACTTCTTCAGGCTGCAGAACTGTTTTCACAACTGATGGGAATCTAAGAGAATCAAATCTCGAATGTTATTCTGAGTTCCTACTAGTTCAAACTCTGAAATAAATTGTTCATTTTGCTAATCAATTAACCTGCTATAACTTTTTATGCCTGACATTAATCCAGTACTACATGCGAACGGATACACAGTTGTAAACTGAATATTTGGTTTTCTACTGTCATGTCTGATTTCTTCTTTGAGTGCTTCAATAAATCCATGTACAGCATGTTTTGTGCCACTGTACGGTGCTAAATTTCTTGTTGGAATTAGACCTGCTGCTGAACACACTGTTACAATATGGCCATCATTAAGCTCAATCATTTTTGGAAGAATTTCTTGAAGAATCCAGAAATGAGCGAGTACATTTATTTGGAAACACTGTTCCAATTCCTCTGGACTTTGTTCCAAAAACGGTTTACAAGGCATGATTCCTGCGTTATTTATCACTATGTCGATATCACCAACGTCTTTTCGAACCTGCGTAGCCAGTTTTATATCAAAATTAAAGGTTTCCAAGGATATTTATTGTGATATTTTCCGTGATTCATTTCTCTACCTTACCGTTGTGATTAACGTTTTAACATGCGATCTGTCTGACACATCTACTTGGTAAGAAAATGCTTTAACACCAGTCCGGGCTACAAGATCTTTTACGAAAGCGTCATTACTTTTTCGGTTCACATCCCAGCATACAAGAATAGCTCCAGTTTGAGCCAATTGATTACAAATTTGACTACCAATTCCTCCAGCCGAACCAGTTATCTGCATAAAACATGCCAATTTTAATAATTCATTTTTAATAGCTCATATAATATAATAGCTCTAGTGAAGTATTTTCACATGTTTCACATACCAAAATTACTTTTCCCACGAGGGACTTTGGCTCTGGTGGAAAAATGGTTTTGTACAAAGCCCACATGTACGAATACTGTACGTTGAAAAACAAGCAGATAAAATCCCATACATCCTGAAGAATTGCCAACACTTGCGACTGCGAGCTTGATTTTTCCATTTTGTTGTATTTTATAGGGATTGTTTTCGAAATGAGATGTCTTATGTAAATGTCAAATGCAAGTAATAAATATATTTATCTCAAAGGCTCAAAATTCAGATATTTTTTACATGTTCAATTATTCAGCATTTAGTATTATGTCATTAACTAACTGACTGACAAAATGAATGTGAATGAATGTCTTTCCAAAACTTATTTGTTAATAAATGATATTCATTGTTGAAGGATTGAAATCTTCGCTGTTCAATGAATGCTCTATTTGAAATAATGAAACGAACATGGGTAATCAAATCAATATTTTCCTACCAACTAGGTATGCATACATAATTGGTATTTGGTATACGAAAGCTCAAAGCTTTTTAATGGTCACAATTATGCCATTGTATATAGTTAAAATAATACTGTCAGATGTCAACCGTGCATATTTATGTATTGATAACACTTAAAGACAAATCGGTCACAGGATGATAAGGCTTTGATAATACATCTACATGTTATGCGTAAAAGCACAAAATTGACACTTGTTTGGAATGAACCACCGCCTACGAATTACGATCAAATGGGATCTACATAAATACTTTGTATGCACGAGACGAGTGTTTCCAGCGTGTGAAATAATTTGACAAGTGTAGTATGACTAAACAATACTTTGGCAAACTTCAGTAAACATTTTTTACTGACAGTGCTGGCAAAATGTTTAAACTTTTACATTTTTGTACTCAAGGGTGCAAGGACAGTTTTTCTCTAATTTAAAACTCTTTGAAACATATGACTGCTTTGAGGGTATCCATGTATGGTATAATATGTGTTTGAGTTTGAAAATGTAATGAAGTCCTTGTTTCTGATCTGATGCACAACAACTACTAAAACAACTAATGGTAAGAACCAGTGCCTCTTCTTCAAAATGGTATAAAGCAAAAAGCATTCGGTGAAAAACTAAATGATTGAATGAGTCGCACAACAAGCCTTTCTCGTAAACCAGTTGTACACACACACTCATATGTACTTGGATGAGACGCTGATACAATTCATAGTAACACATATTGCATAACTGATGGATGATGATGTTGTTTTTTAATGTTAGCCTGAAACGTTTTCATTTTTATTTTTAGCCATAAAGGCAACAATATCTTTTTATGATCTGCCTGGTATGGTGTGCTATGGCTCGCTGCTTTTACTTAACAGTAAAATGCATGTGCTTATTGCTAAAGCGTTTCACGTACATCCGCTACTTTTTTCAACAAAAAGCTTTTTAAAAATCTACGCTTGCGTAGGTGGTGTGTCGGTTGGAGTCCTTTATATTTTTTGGTATAATTTATGTGTAAGGTGGTTCACAGTTCACACCCACCGAAGTGGGGTTAATGGTTTATGAAAATTGTGCTTCAACTTGACATGCAGCTACTGCGACGGTGTATTAGCACTGTTTATCTTTCATCAAAAATATGATAATTGAATTACGTATGAATTTACGTCTTTAAAAAATCTTGGTTCACAAAGATGTGATGAAATTTTGATCTTTAGCTCTTTTCTCTGAAAACATGACTTCCACTTACTTCACATTCACCAAATATTCGTTGTTGACTTGATGTTTAAAAGTTTTTGTGGTTGGAGTCCTATGTACCATGCAATCAGATACGATAGGTAAGTTTGGTATCACGTTGGTCGCAAAAATTTATCTTTATTTTTAAAACTGACAAAATCATGTAACTAACCATACCTAAGCAACAAAAATTGCAACCCTTTCATTCCATCTCCTTCCATTGGAAATGAGGTTATTACAGAGAACTACATAAATAATTCAATTTCGTCCAAAAAATGAATATAATACTTTTGCACATCATATTTCCCACATTAAACTGAACCTGCAAACTAAACGAAGGAAGTTGCCGGTACAATGGACTTGGATTCAGACAATAAGAACAACAACAAATGGAAGCGATAACATTTAATTTTAGTCGTTTCATGTGGATTTTCCAGAATACTTTACTTTAATTGGTTCATAACATAATGGACATGCTGCACTTTTAACTGCAAATAGATCTTAAACAAAAGCAATTATTTTGAAGACAATGATCGGGTAAGCAAAAACAGGAAAATCCTTATTTTATGTATGCATTTTTATTGTTTAAATTAGACAGAGCTTCAATGATTACGATTAATCATGGAAAATCGCAAGTAATATTCCATATTGCATCATATACGAGTAATTTTTCTTGACCTCTAACAAAAACACTATATACTAAATAACGATTATGATTATTTCGCTTGTGGAATCTTCTGATATTACGTTTTTGTATTGAGATGGTCATATAAAATGTGTTGTCGTTCTTGCGCTATTGTATATTGTGTCGATGGCATAAATTTGGTCATTATTTGTCATACGTCATAGTCATAATATTATTATATTAGACTAGAAAATGGCCATTATAAGCGTTAGCTTGACTTGAAAAAACAGTTTTTTTATGACGATGACCGTTATGATTCAAGATGATCATCAACATCATCACAAAACAGGCCATTTTAACCTTTAAAAAGTCCCAGAAGAATATTTCCAGGATTGTTTTTACTAACAATGCTAGTCTTCTAGTAATCCAATTATGAATTGAAAAGTATGTGAATAGCGATAGTTTTTAATGCTGATTCAGATTCAGAATATCGTTGTTTATTGGTTGGAAGGATATACATATTAGATTAGATATTAATGCATTTTGAACCATAATATAACGCCGTTGCGTTTAACTAATCCATTGTTTATAATAACTGTGATAGGAAGATATGCATCTCATCCAAAGCTTGAAAGGATTCACGCAGCAGCAAAAAGTATATAGACTGTAGACAATGACATTAGCCAAAGATGCGTCATGCGTCGTTGCTAATCATAATCATGCCATCGTCATTTCATAAAGTAAAAAGCGTGAATCGTGGAACAATGAATAGTAGACATGTTGTATGTGGATCAGAAATCTTAGTCATCGTCATCATTATCATATCATATATATCAATCATCGACGTAACCTAAAGCAATCAATTCAGATCAATACAATTCTGAAAATAAAACTTTTTTTGCGACTTAACATTTTTATAACATGGTTAATTATTCCTTGTAATTAAATATGGTATTGAATTTAACATTAACTAAACTAAAGTCACAAACGTCGATAGGCGATAAAGTATTTCCAGTGACTTTGCAAAGTACATAAACTTGAAAATTCAATGTATGACATGTGAAGAAGAAGCGTGCTACGCTGCGCTCTGCGCTGCGTCGACTTCCAAAGTCGTCGTGGTGCCAGTAAAGAATAGAGGGATAGGATAGGGTTAGGGTTGCATTTGGAATATGTGGGATTTTTCCGTCCAACATACCTCACGTACATACCACACTTATAGT